>JAMKCF010000035.1:1595000-1876626 GCA_023634235.1 Pisaster brevispinus
TAAACCTATTAACCTTTACCCTTAGCATGCCTAGATCGGGAGTTTTTCCCAAGGTTTTATAGTGCAAAATTTCTTTCGGACCCATTTTGTGCCGGCATTTTCTCGCCGGCGTTTACATATGCATTAATTTTTTAATACAGCGGTGTTTCGGGCAGCCCTACTTCCAGGTCGCTCGCCTCGTTAATAAAATCGTCAGCTAAACGAAACTCACAGAAGAGAGAGCTCTTGAGATGGGCTTTCCAATGGTATAAAACCTGTGCAAATCCAGTATTACTGTGGGGGTGATTTGACAGTAGCCCGTACTTTGTCTTTGTCTCTTTGACAGCTCTGTGTACAAAAATCCCGTTGGAGATGCTTTTGAGGAGCGTTCGGTGTGTCTTTACATGCTGGCCATTTCCAGTATGAAGCTTGCCCGCCGAGTCCCCAAAAGTCTAATTTTCGGATGCAGGGATACTCAAGGCAGAGTCAGGTACAGATTTTATCTCTTTAGCATGCCTTTATCGGGAGTTATTCCCAAGGTTAGCGCAGAATTTATTTCGGACCCTTTTGGTGCCGGCATATTCTCGCCGGCGTTGACATACATGTAAAAGAGTGGTGTTTCGGGCAGCCCTACTTCTAGGTCGCTCGTTTCGCTTATGAACTCATCAGCTACACGAAACTCACATAAGAGAGAGCTCTTGAGATGGGCTTTCCAATGGTGTAAAACTTGTAAAAATCCAGTATTACTCTGAGGGTGATTTGACCGTCCTTACTTTGACTTTGACTCATTGACATCTCTGTGTACAAAAATCCCGTCAGAGATGCTTTTGAGGAGCGTTCGGTGTATCCCTACATGCTGGTCATTTCCGGTATGATGCTTGCCCGCCGCGTCCCTAATAGTCTTATTTTTTTTAATGCAGGGATACCCAAGGCAGAGTCAGGTACAAATTCCATATCTTTAGCATGCCTAGATCGGGAGTTATTCTTAAGGTTAGGTCAGTAATAATTTTTGACCCTTTTGGTGCCGGCATTTTCTCGCCGGCGTTGACATAGGCATTTAATACAGTGGTGTTTCGGGCAGCCCTACTTCCAGGTCGCAAACGAAACTCACAGCTAAGAGAGCTCTTGAAATGGGCTTTCCAATGGTGTACAATTTGTGCAAATCCAGTAATACTCTGAGGGTGATTTGACCGTCCTTACTTTGACTTTGTCTCTTTGACATCTCTGTGTACAAAAATCCCGTTGGAGATGCTTTTAAAAGGGTTCGGAGTATCCCTACTTGCTGGTCCTTTCCGGTATAAAGTTTGCCCGCCGCGGCCCTAAAAGTCTTATTTTCGAATGCAGGGATACCCAAGGCAGAGTCAGGTACAAACTCCATCTCTGTAGCATGCCTAGATCTGGAGTTATTCCCAAGGTTAGGTCAGAATTAATTTTTGACCCTTTTGGTGCCGGCATTTTCTCGCCGGCGTTGACATAGGCTTTCAATACAGTGGTGTTTCGGGCAGCCCTACTTCCAGGTCGCTCACCTCGTTAATAAAATCGTCAGCTTAGCGAAACTCACAGAAGTAGTAACCTTAATCCCAACATTAACCCTAACCTTGGCCCCAAAACAATATCTCTAGCCTTAACCCTTACCTAGCTAGCCCCAAACAATATTTAAATAACCCTAATACTAACCCTAACCTTAACCGTAATTGGACTCCAACTTCAATCCTATTACCCAAACTCAAACCCAAATTCTGATCCCTTACCCGGCCCTTACCCTAACCCTAGCCCTAACCCTAACCCTAACCCTAACCTTAACCCTAACCTTCACCCTATAAAAAAAAACCTTACCCTAACCCCCAACCCCAACCCTAAATCTTACCCATACCCTCACACTAACCCTACCTCACCCTAGCCCTAGCCCTAACCCCAACCCTACCTCTAACCGCAAAACCAGCTTACCCTAACCCTAACCCTAAAATAATAAACCCTAACCCTTACCCTAATCCTCCCTTACCCTTACCCTAACCCTAACCTCTAACCATAACACTGTTCCTTAATCCTAACCCTAACCATTAACCATTATCTCTAACCTTAACTTTCACCCAACTCTTACCTTAAACCCTAACCCTAACCCAAACCTGAACTCTAAATAACTTATAGGTTACATTTAACAATGGAATAATGCTATATATCTTTGAAAGGGAATAAAAGAACAGCAATAGCTGCTGGACCCCACATACCGGATCCGTAAGGGTTTATGGGTAAAGGGCACATGAGCGTGTAAATACCCGCAATCGGGGACCTGCTATTGTATCTCTCTCGTTTGTATTATAACTTGTTGACAACAGCTCTCTTTGGTTTTGTGCACGGTGTCCAACCGGGACCCCCCCCCCCCCTTCCAACCGTATACCCTGTTGTCCTCTTTTGTAATAAGTTCCTGGTTTGACTATGTAAACCTTACAAACAGCACACACACCCCTCTCGAAACTGTTCATGGCACAATTGATGGTGACGCTCTTTGACGAGATAGTTGCGTTAAACACCAAGTTAATGTTGCATGCGGTTTGTTGAGCCGGCCTTGAATTAAGTACTTTATATCATTGCCAGGCAGAAAAATGATGGCGTCCGCACGAATTTTAGGGGTTGTAGGACTAGGAGCTTTAAGAGCTGCGTCCCGTACTACGTTGACTTCTGCATCGGGTATGTAATGAAGAAAGAAAAGGGTTTTAAAACTAAATTAAGGGTATACATTTTTATTTAAGGTTTTGTGATTAAAAATGTAAATAATTTGTGGGTTAAAAATGCCGGTAGGTGTGGAAATCTGCTATAGCCTTTTTAGGCTAGTGAATGTACATAATTATTAGTACTCTGCTCTGCCAGCTAGCTGCATGTGGTGGCCACGGTGGCTAAAACAGTAGAGTAGGTCAACTCGGTCTGGAGTCGACTCTTTCCCAAGTCATCTTTGTCCCAATTCAACTCGTTTGACAAAGTAATCACATCAGCTGTATTGTATCATGGTTAATCACCTAACAATTGTTCCTTCCCAAATTGACAATTATCCCAACTATAATCAATATTCTGATAATTGGGACTGTTTCCAACTTCACTTGACATGCTTGAGTGTTAATTTATAAAGTTGGGACCTCCCAACTATAGTTGGGATCGCCCATAGGCATAGAGTTCAATAGGACAGCGTGATCGATTATGAGTGGATTACTGTGGGACTGCTGCAGACGCACAAGCTGATGCAATCGGCATTAATTAAGATTCCTTATTTTAAACCCGGGTCTCGGCTCTGTACAAACTCATGTCAAAAATGATGATGGAGTTAGAGCCGGTCGCGAGCCGGTGCACAGGAGGTTGTGAATGATAATACTGTATATCGCTCATAATGGACCGCTAAAAACTTGTTGTAAATAGTGTTTTTAGAGGTTTCTGACCATCTGACAGCTTCCCCATGCTCATGCTGCGTGATGCTTTCAGTCTCACAGTAGGCCTACGCATTTAGTTTCCCTTCTCTCGGAAAACCAACATTCTAATTAATCTCAAATATTCTTGAGGGAAAGTGGTCTTAAAAACTTCTACAGTACTATGATACTTACTATCATTATGGTTTTAGGAGGCTCGGTTTTAGTTTATTCATGGGGGTGCTTTGTGTTTACTGCGATCCCAGCTATCATGGCTATAGTTGGGACGTCCAAACTTTTAACACTCAAGCTGGGACCAGTCCTACTCCTAGAACTATTCGGTTCGTTCCGCTATCGTCTCCCCGACCCTCATAGGTCATCATGTACAAAATCCTATTCGAAACTTTTTCCCCTTCACGTTTATGCACCTGGACTTCTCTTTTGAAAACGGAGCTCGCCAAAATTAGGCTCTATCTATTCATTGTTTTCACAGTGAGCTCGGGGTGGGTCCAGAAAATCCACTCCGCAAAAAAAAAGGTGCAAAAAATGATAAATTCCCATCGTTATTTAGAATCGTCGCCTTCCGATAACAAAAATGGCCGCCGTCGCTTGTATCAATGGTATGCTGCGCGCAACGCTGGTTCACAATAACCAACGGCTTACGGATAAAAGATAAGCCATTGATTACTGTAAACCAGTGTTGCGCACAGGATACTATGCGAAGGCATGTCGTGGACCAGCGTTGCACGCAGCATACCAGTGATACAAGCGACGGCGGCCATTTTGTTATCGGAAGGCGACGATTCTGAATAAACGATGGGAATTTATCATTTTTTGCACCTTTTTTTTGCGGGGTGGATTTTCTGGACCCACCCCGAGCTCACTTTGAAAACAATGAATAGATAGAACCTAATTTTGGCGAGCTCCGTTTTCAAAAGAGAAGTCCAGGTGCATAAACGTGAAGGGGAAAAAGTTTCGAATAGGATTTTGTACATGATGACCTATGAGGGTCGGGGAGACGATAGCGGAACGAACCGAATAGTTCTAGGAGTAGGACCAGTCCCAACTATAGTTGGGATGATTGTCAAGTTGGGGTCAAACAATTTGACTGAGTGAACACCAGCACCTTTACGAGCTCTCAAAATTTCCTTGGAAAGTTCACGCTCCTTGCTCCTCTCACCATTATCTTTGCATTAATCTATTGGATAATCAAGACAAATTTTCGTCATCCCAACATGCCTGGCAGCCAGAAGAAAACAGTAAAATCCCGGAACTATCACCACCGACATTATCGCCTCTGTCGGCCTTACGTATTTCAAAAAGAGGAGTATACAGCGCCCCAGTTACTGATCTACATCAAAAGTTGGGACAAGGGTTGGATGATCTGATAAGTTTGTGGAAAAAACTGTACTTGTACAATCCCTGCTTGTTTATCTCTACAGATTTTTGGTTTGCTTTTGTGCTGATATTTAAGTGAACCTTGCTTCTTCTAAGCAAAGTGAATTTTGTTATTGTTATTGTTATTGTATTTAAGGTTGTCGCTGTGGAGCAACACCAAGGTATTTCTCAATGTCCTCGGTCCTTGCAGGTAAGTGTTAGCTACAGACATTGATAAACTATTTGGTTGGTCAGAAAAGATATTTTAGCAACCACCTGTCAAATTATACATTTTTTCAAAACTCTTATTTTGCATTTTTTCCAGCTCCCCTCTTTATTGCCAACACCAAACTAACCCAAAACGAATTAGAATCTACACAGCTGTTTTTATGTGTATCAGATATTGTCCTAGCTGGAACTGAACATGTTTTGTGCACACTGAAAGCTACTATTGAGTCGCAACTGATATTTTTTGTAGCATTTGCTATGCTTTTCTAGGGATTCATTCACCTATTGTTTCATTATTTTATTGTAGTGGACATTATTTTGCGTAACAAGTAGAGTTTGATTTATTGTTCAATTCTGCAGCAAATAAACATATCAACTGTGATGTTAAAGATGGAATTGCTGTATTACGAATGAACTCACCTGACTCCAAGGTAAAGTGTAGTCATGTTTTATAAACTTGTACGTATTTGAAATCAGTTTACGCAACTATTTCAAAAGTAATGTATGTTTTTATAACCAGTGGTTATCTTTGGTCTTGTTTTCAGGTGAATACCTTGTCTAGGGAGTTTAATGCAGAGGTAGAGCAAGTAATGAGTGATGTATTAGTCAATGATGGAGTCAAAGGCATCGTTGTTATCTCATCCAAACCAGATTGCTTCATTGCTGGAGCAGACATCAAGTAAGCTAGTTTCTCAAACACATCAAGGCCCATTTGCATAAAGTCTGTAAGCATTAAACGTCCTAAGCTTATGAAAAAATGCTAAGCAACAGCAGGTTATTAGCCAAAATGCCATATTGACCCAACTTACCTGAGGTCATCATCAGGATAATCTTGGTTATGCTATTTTAGGAGTCAATGTTTCTGTGTGTAGCATAGTGCGCTTTTTTAGGCAATGTGGCGTTTACAATATTTACATGCAGTTTGACTCGCATGATGGCGAGTGTAACATCAGTGTAAGGGAACATAGTCTACATTGTTGTGACTGATGTTTGGAAGAAAGATTTGTCAAGCAATAATTTCTGCCTTACCTTTTTTACAAAATTTGGCCCTGAGTAAATTGTAACCAACTTACAAATCTCAAAGTCTGCATCCTGGTACGGCGTCAAGAAATACCCAATTTAGCCATGAGCCCAGGCTACAAACACTAGTCAAGAGGCAAACTTGCTTCCTCGGTGGGCCTCGCAGGCTAGTTCAAAAGATTTTACCTACCTGAGAGTGTTGTGGAAATTTATACTGGCTGGTTGGCATTTATGGGGGTTTAATCGTCAAAAGTACAACTACGCTCTGAAAAAGTGCAAGTCATGGGCTCGATTTCACAAAACACTAAAATTCATCTGAAGATGAGTTGGCAGTATCACCACAGTGATTTGTATTGTGACATCACACTTTGCTTAGCTCTTTGTGAAATCGATTTTAGGCGTTATTTTGATGAAGTTTCGATTTTGTAGTAATGTAAGACTTCTAACTGTACATTTATTTGTTGTTTGTTTCACAGTATGTTAGCATCATGCAAGTCAGCTGAAGAGGTAACTATATAAACTTTCATTTACACTTTGGATTGATTAAATGTTCATCAGGAATAGAAGTAACAACTATAAATGGTGCTGTGTTGATTTTCAGATTGTTGAGTTGTCTACTAATGGTCAGCAGCTACTAGCTCGAGTGGAAAGCAGCCCTAAACCAGTTGTAGCAGCAATCATGGGAACATGTCTAGGTGGAGGTCTTGAGGTACGTATGCCATTATCAGCTCTTCAACTATAGGGGGCAGTGTTTGATGCTGGACAAACTTTCGGTTTTCTTACATGTTTTCTGAGACTTGTTTAGTGAAGAAAATTTTGTAACAGTATTGACATCAAGATTTTAAAAAATTGTATCCTTTCATGAAGACTTTTTACTGGTTTGCCAGCTTTTCACTGGTCCATTTCACTGGTTTACCAGCTTTTCACTGGTCCATTTCACTGGTTTGCCAGCTTTTCACTGGTCCATTTGACTGGTTTGCCAGTTTTTCACTGGTCCATTTGACTGGTTTGCCAGCTTTTCACTGGTCCATTTGACTGGTTTGCCAGCTTTTCACTGGTCCATTTGACTGGTTTGCCAGCTTTTCACTGGTCCATTTGACTGGTTTGCCAGCTTTTCACTGGTCCATTTGACTGGTTTGCAAGCTTTTCACTGGTCCATTTCACTGGTTTGCCAGCTTTTCACTGGTTTGCCAGCTTTTCACTGGTCCATTTGACTGATATGCCAGCTTTTAATGGTCCATATCTTAAGGTTTTTGTTCAGCAATGTCATTTGTGTTTGAATTGATCCGCTTTGAGAGGCACTAAACTATTCAGATGGACAACTTGGTTTTCAGGTGTTTTAACTGCCATTGGACAACTGTTAAGTGAGAATAATGATTGTAGTATACTTGTACTTCATACTGTTTCAGATCTGCCAACTCTCCTTGATTCTCCAGAAAATTTCCTGGAAATAAACCAATCTTTCCATGTTCTGATGAACAAGTTTGAAAATCTCCCAGATTATGGAAACTTGACATTGTTACATGTTGAATGTGATTATTCATATCTCCCTGATTGTTGTACAAAATCTCCCTGATTGTAAGATGCAAATATTGGCAGCTTTGCTGTGTGCCATCGCCTGGACTCTGACCCTCCTGATGCATAATATGTGTTTCTTTTTTATTAAGGTTGCCTTGAGTTGTCACTATAGAATAGCTGTTAATAACAGTAAAACCGTCTTGGCTGTACCAGAGGTCTTGCTTGGTCTACTCCCTGGTGCTGGAGGTACCCAACGTCTGCCAAAACTGGTAAGTTGTCTTAAGTCAGAGAAAAGTCACTTTAATATAATACCACTAGAGATAGAACCCCAAAACTGTGATAGTCTGCAGTGAGGCAATTCATGCTGCCATTTTCCTGTGGTCACTCCAGTGCCATGTTGGTGTTAAAAATGGCCTACATCAAACAGTCCAAAAACTATTAACTGTATAATGTGTTCTTTATTTCAGATTGGTGTACCTAATGCATTTGATATGATGCTGACTGGTAAAAACATACCTGCAAAGAAATCTAAGTCCATGGGCCTGGTTGATCGACTTGTTGAACCACTTGGTATGTTAAACAGTGTTAACTAGCTAACTATAGAATAGACTGCAATTTAAAAACCAGTCCAACCTGTGCATCGTTCATTGGGATGGTCTTCATTCACACAACTTTTGTTAGGCATGTTTTGTTTTTTCTATTTTAGTCAGATTACCTTTATTTGTTGGCCTTGGAAAAAACAGACAGATGTTGTGATTAAATAGCTTGAAAAGTCTATAGACTGTTAAAGTCTCGTGTGTATTCAAACATTGTGACCCAGTATAGTGCACGGGTTTGTTTCTTTCACACAATAAGCAATGCACATGGGGCCAAACTGGTCCCAAAATGTTCAAATACGCGCGAGACTTGCACTGTCTGTTAAATCCTATACCATATGTACATGTAGGTCAGCCCTTGTCCTTTTTTCTATGGACCAAATATCAAGCCTGTTTTGTTGAAGAGATAACGAATGTAGAGTATCATTTTGGCTTTATCCTTGTATGTGACGAGCACATAGTTGTAAGGGTTGAACCAAAGTAATATTATTTGAAGTTGTTTTTAATATGTATCACATTTTCTATCTTAGGTCCAGGTTTGATGTCACCACAGGACAGAACGCTGCAGTATCTTGAAGAAGTAGCTGTAGAGGCAGCCAAGTAAGTTGAACTAATCAAACATGGCGGCCTGTTGTGACCAAGCGATCCTTAAGCTCTGTTGTTCTGAACAGCACAATGTAGGGTTGAGTCCCAGTCTTGACACTTGTGCCCTTAAGCAAGATATCTAACCATTATTGCTTCATCTTTTGGCTGGATCGTAAGCCGTATGTCCTTTGTGTTAAGTGCCAGTACACCTATTAATAAGAGAAGGGGCTCGCCCCAGTGTTTCTGGCATGGTTGGCATTTCCATGCGCACATCTGACCCTGCCCATGTGACCTGAGAAGGGGTGTTGGTGCAGTATTCATCAAGACAAGACAAGACAAGACAAGATAAGATAAGATAACTTGAACGCAATAATGATAATTAATAATAATATTTTTTTTTTTTTTATAAAGTGCACATATCCTAGTAGCTAGATCAAGGTGCTTTACAGCACTATTATCCCTGTTCATCAGGCATGCCTAGACCATTCCTTAAACTTTCTCAACCCCCTGGGGAGCATACAACCCCATGCTGCTTAAATTAATGCTAAGGGGTTAATCCAACGTTGAAACAGTCTCAGCCCTTGCAGGTTCTGGTTTATATACATAGGTTAAGAGAAGCAATTATTGCTTTGTGTCATGATGGGGATTTGGCCCCTATGAATAGGCCATCTAAACTTGAGTCTGATGCACCAGCCTGCCTCGCCCATGACATGCTTGGAATGGGGGACATTTGTGATATCTACTTTGTTGAACAATCTTAAATCCTCAGACTTTGTATACGTTATTTTAACAATATAGTTTTTCTTTTTGTGAATTCGAACTCACGTCATTATTCATTATTGGCCAAGTTGTTACATCTTTAGAATGATTAATACCATGATCTTTATTGTTCTTTGTGTACAGGGACATTGTGTCAGGAAAATTGAAGACCGAGAAAGTGAAAGGTTTTATGCAGAGTGAGTACATGAGCACCCCCCCCCCTTTCCGCCCATTCCTTGTTGCATCGTATTTTATTTCTGAACTGTATTTTAGCCCTCTTTGTCTGAAGAAGTTTTCTTTATAACTAATGATGAATTGTCTGTATCTGGGAGTTTAGAAGTTTTGTAAATAAAAAATAATGTAATAGAATTGTAATAAAAAAATAGGGACGTTTATCCGGTTGACCATTTATCCTTAAAACAAAGTTGAAATCCACTGCCAAATTACATTAACGCTTTAAATGAAGCCGACAGGAAATAAAGCTCTTCCTTTTTTGTTTATGTTAGATGCAGTCACTTTCCAAAGAGAATCATTGACATCGCTTTTGTTGGGCAGAAAGTGTCTTATCTTAATCCCCTACAAATTATAATTTATTATTTTCAATTCCAATACAATTTGTTATACATTATACTTGTATGCTAAAAATGCTACACTAGCAAGGGTGTGTGGACACGCTGGTTTGTGACCATCAAGATGAGGTTAAGTTTTCTATTTTTAATCTCGGAAAACGTGGTGACATCTGCTCCTCTCACAGGGTGGTTCAAAATCCACACTGAAAATGGAATGTCGGCACCAATGGTTGTGGGTACCCTGCACCATAGTTCCAATTCTCAATTTGGATTGGAATCTGTAGAAAAGAAAAGTTCCGTTAACCATTTTGGAAAATAAACATAGATGCACAATCTTTATCAGGGACTGAAAGTTGTGATTCAAGATTGGTCTGAAGAGACTAGGATTACTGATACAGTCCAAACTAAATAGAGATAAATATGGTTTGAATTGACCAATCAATAAAACCCCACCCCTTATACCAATCACAAATACAATTTCTCTTCAAAACATCTAACAGAATTCTGACGTACTAGTAGTGGTAATAATCCATTACAACCTGGGCCCATTAAGGAAACATGTGGTGCACTGGCTGGATGATTGGGGGACAGAATCACAAGTGCCAAGCAAAACACTGGTATGATTGTCAGAGCTTAATGAATTGACTAATGATCAACAGAGTTTGATTCAAGATTGTTTTGTTGTTATTAACAGAAACCCAAGACTACGTGATGGGATTAGGATTTGTGAAGAACCAAATCTACAAGAAGGTCCATGGTATGGTGATGAAGAATACTAAAGGGTTGTATCCAGCACCTCTTAAGATCATTGATGTAAGTCACTCACTGATAACCATTAATGCAACCTTGTTCCCACAGGTGCAATATTGCCATGCATAGGTTGTGCAATCTTAAACCCTGGCAAGCAACTATGAAATATCTGCTGTGTTTGAATATTTCAATAGGTTCAGAAACTGTGAGTAAGATAGGTTTAATGCTGGTTTAATTTACATAATAAGTGCACTCAAGTATACCAAAACTTTAAGGGGGCATTCTTTACAGACAATGGACTTACAAATGTGGAACTGTATTCCATAAAATGTAATGTTGAACATCCACAACCATGTCATTCACACATTGAATTACAGTCTGTAAGACCATTTTAAATTTGTGGTACTCATAGGGGAATAAAAGAGTGGTGTCGAGGTCTTCAACAAACGTTTAAGAATGGCAGGGTCATGGCCGCGTGGAAAAAGACCAAGCCGAGGGTGAGGTCCTTTATTGCTTGGCCACGACCCTGCAAGGTTTTAAACAACCGTTTAAGACCGACCCAATATTTTATTTCCATGCCCTTTTGTGTAAAAGCCTAATAATGTAGGAAAATCTGTAAACTTTTCTGTTTTGTAAATTTTCAATACCTGTTACGTCCTGGGGCTGTGTTTCGCAAAAGTAAAACAACATGTGATGCTTAACTGTTGTGCATTTAGTGCACACGTACTAATAAATTTGAGTACTGGTGTGTATTGATTGCATTACGTATAAACTAGCACCTGCTTCAGCTTGTGCACCAATAAGTTTATGCTAAAACACTTTGTCTCTATATATGTCAAAACCTGGCCGAATGATCTTTTGACCAATCAGAATGTATAAACTGTCTTGAGGTATGAATAACGCATCAACCTTACCTAGTCACTACCTGTTTATTCATTATGATGAATTGTTGATTTGATTATTTAGGTTGTCAAGACCGGTTTGGAGCAAGGCCCAGAGGCAGGATATCTTGCTGAAGCTCAGACGTTTGGAGAGTTAGGAATGACACCTCATGCTAAAGGACTCATGGGTTTATACACTGGACAGGTCAGTCTTCATCAAAAAGAGAAAAGTAGACAAGTAGAACCAGAAATCCTTCAATATCCTATCACAAGGATATAAGAAGTAGGGTTGATACTGGTTAAGTTTCTTGAAGAGTGACTCAAGAACCATGTCCAGATCCCTTGACCAATCTCTGCTGCCATGTCATGTTATTTGATTTGATGTTAAAACGTGCCTTAATATTGTATTTCTACTTTGTTGTTAATCAGGTCATTTGTAAGAAGAACCGTTTTGGTACCCCACAACGCCCAGTGAAGACCCTCAGTATCCTAGGAGCAGGGCTAATGGGTGCTGGTGTTGGACAAGTCAGCATTGATAAAGGAATGCATGTTATTCTTAAAGATATGACTTTAGAGGGCCTAGCTAGGGGAGAGGACCAAATCTTCAAAGGGTAAGTCTAAACATGTCATTAACCCGGACCTAAATCATTCTTTCTATCAACCTCCAAACTGGATTGAATTGTACATCCTAGGCTAGCCTGAAACCTTTGGACTCTGTTATGACTAGTATACTTGAAATGATTGTTTGGTTTTTGTTTGTATAAGTAGGGCTTGTTTTGTTTGTTTTTTACTGTCTATGTAGGCCTATCTAGGTGCATTTTAGACATTTTTTCTCTATTCATCTCTTCCGGCTGGCCCAGATTTGTTGTTTGTAATCTGGTTGTAATGTTTGTTCTGTAATGTATTGATTGTATCAACCTTGCCTCACTCTCTGTTAATTTTTTCTATTCTCTGTAATATCTTTGTACATGTATTGTCTCATACAATTTGTCTACTCTTATATTAAGGAATATTTGTAATTGCTGTGCACTTTTGAAAAACAGTGTTTCACTGAAAGGTTTCCCTAGGATAAACAAGAAATAAATAAATAAATAAATAAATAAATAAATAAAGTATGTAAGACAGGAATCCCAATCCAAACCTGAAAGTTGAATGAGGAGGATTCTTGGCCATTTTGGTTTATGGGATTAGTATCCATTGGAAATAACCTTAAACCCTTGTCCTAAAAACTACAAACGATAACCCCAGACCCCACAAGCAATGCTCCAATGCAGGTAACTACTAGACTTTGATAATGGTGTAGCCATCTTGATTACCTGTCATTCAAACCAATCTAACCAGACATAGGCAGGAAGGGGAAATGGTCTGGTGCCTTAGTTTTAGTTTAGTTCAAGATGTTCTGGTAATGAAACCAAATATGAGCATACCGTGACAAATGTGTATTATTTGACGGTTTCATGATAGAATATGACATTAAACTTAAGATGCATTTATGTCACCTTTACAGATTGAATAAGAAGGCCAAAAGAAGGAAAATTACTACGTGAGTATCTACCCTTCTGAACCTTATGAAACAATTGATGTACTGTAACTAATGACATGTAGCATTGTTTATTGTGTATCATTCTCTATATATGGCCCCAAAATGTGGAATAAGCTTCCTGTACTTATCAGAAATGCCAGCTCACTCACCTCATTCAAGACACTCCTTAAAGCTCACCTGTTCCAGCAGGCTTACTAGCCATTCAACTGTGCCTCAGCACCTTAGAGCACACATTTGATTTTGGCTCTCTATAAAGGACTTTTGATTGATTGATTGGTTGATATTGTGCCATGACTGACTGACAGAACCCAAAAAGGTCAGGTAGGACTTGGATGCATTTATGAGCTTTATTTTGTGATAAACTTTCATGATTACCCCTAATTGTCACAATAGATCAAGGATGTATATTAAGACAAAACATTGTTAAAAACACAGATTTTAAAAACTGTTATGTTGTATCTTTTGAAATAAATCACTGTACTCAAAGCCAAAGATCATACAGCGCCGCAGGTGCAAGATATGAACCTCAGGCTGACATGTGAAGTATGTTCTGGATGCCATTTTAGTAAGCAACCCTTTTGATGCAACAATAGATCAGTACACTAGACATTGAGCATTGCTATCAATGCTATAACAAATCATTTGCTTACCAAAATGGCACCCATGCCGTACTTCACATTCTAACAATAGATAGAGCTCCAGTTGCTTATCATGCGCCTTACAGCGCTATACAATCTTTGCTCAAAACACAGATAGCATTCTGTGTTTAATCAACGTTTGATTTTATGCAAACATTCAAACTCTTTATAGGCATAATGGTTTAATAATTCATGTGAGTTTGTTCCCACCTAGATTTGAGAGAGATAGTCTACTGTCCAACCTGAGTGGTCAGACTGACTACAAGAACTTTGACCAATGTGACATGGTGATTGAAGCTGTGTTTGAAGATATCAATATTAAACACAAAGTCATCAAAGAAGTAGAAGCAGTAAGTTTTTATTATTAGGCCTTAATTATTGTTCTGGGTTTAGAACACCCTCTTTGTCAACAATTGTCCTAGGTTTAGAATGCCCTCTTTGTCAACAATTGTCCTAAGTTTAGAATGCCCTCTTTGTCAACAATTTTTTGGGTTTAGAATGCCCTCTTTGTCAACAATTTGTTGGGTTTAGAACGCCCTCTCTGTCGACCTACTATTTTGTCATTCTATGGGCAGAATTGTCATTAGTACCTGGGGTCAATTTCACAAAACCCATCCTAACTTAGGACTAGTCCTAGGCAATGCTAGGAGATAGGACTAGTCCTAAGTTAAGAGCAGTTACTGGTCCTAACTTCAGATAAGACTAGTCTTATCTCATTGTGAAATCGACCCCAGGTGTGTCATGGCCAAAGGGGTTTACTGCATTGGACTCCAATTCTAATGGTTGAATCATCAGAGTGTGGATTTGATTCCTGGTCATGACACTTACTTTGAGCAAGGCACATAACCTTAATTGCTTCTCTTAACCCAGGTGTATAAATTGGAACCTGAGAGGGCTGAGACTGTATTGTGTTGGATTAACTCCTTGATCAGCTTGGGATTGTCTGCCGCTCCCCAGGGAGTTGAGAAAGTTTGAACAAGGATAATGATGTAAAGCGCCTTGATCAAGCTACTAGAATATGTGCGCTGTATTATTAATGTATCCTGTACCTGTATTCCAAGCAAGTTTTGCGCAAGTGAAACCATCAACCTGCTGTTTGTTTTGAACCTCAAAAGTTGATGTGATTTATTTTTGATGATTTCTGTAGATACAAATCAACAGGGGTCTTTGATGGGAACACAACCCTCAAGCTTTCACATTTTGGAGCAGATGTCTTTTGTACACAAATAAAGGGACGGATTTGAATGAGTTGTTGGGTGAATAACTCTTATAATTCCTGTACGGTTCAATTCATTATCCATTAAAAAAGTAATGGCGTCCCATGGCCATGCTGTTTTCTGCACTGAACTGTATACACCCCAGGGAGCTAAGGATTGAAATAAATGGCCCAGTGACCTGGGTAATAATGGTCCTGTGCCATGATTGTCAAAATTGTCCATTTAACCAAGTTTCCTTGATCCATTCTTCTAGGTGATTCCAGAGACATGTATATTTGCATCTAACACATCAGCTCTACCCATCACTAAGATTGCAGAAGCCAGTAAAAGACCAGACAAGGTAAACACAACACTCATATTGAGTTTACAATCGCTGCTGTTCATAATTGTGGGACAAAGAATCGTTGGTAATTCTGTTAGAAGACACTTCTGCTTTGTGTTGTAGAAGGTAGTTGTGGGGTTTGCTCTGCACTGAGGTAACAGTAAATCGCTCTAGTAGGATTTGAAGAGTCACATTGTTTACCATCAATTGTTCATGTAGGACTAGCTACAGCCAAGTTGTGTTATTATGGTCAAGTGTTATAACTGAATTTAACCAGCAACTTTGTCCACACTGTTTGGGACATGTGGAAACTGAAGTACATTTTATGTCTTTTCTAATGGATGATTCTTTGAGAAAAAACATTTGTTATATACCATTTATAAAAGCGACCCAAAATTGTTGTTATCCTAAAGAGACAAACTTATTGTTTCTCATGACTTCTCAGGAGAAAGTTATTAAAGCCAAGTGCATTTTGTAGTTTACTGAATTAAAGGAAATTCATACTGTTTGTTTATAATGAATGCTCTTAGCTTTACCCCTCAGTCATGATGTAAACTTTATTTAAATATTGCTGTATTTTTCCCCAGAATGCTAGGGGTATGTTCTCGTCATGGAATAAAACAAGAACTCAGTAAATTATTATTTTTATATTGACAGGTCATAGGCATGCATTACTTCTCACCTGTGGATAAGATGCAGTTATTGGAGATTATTACCACAGAGAAGACGTCGCAGGATACAGCAGCGTCGGCGGTAGCTGTGGGTCTTAGACAAGGCAAAGTGGTTATTGTAGTCAAGGATGGGCCTGGGTTTTATACTACAAGGATATTGGGACCAATGCTGTCAGAGGCTGTCAGAGTACTGCAGGTAGGATATCATTCATTTAACCTCTCGTCATGGGGAGGGGGAGGGGCAGGGGTTCTGAGCTCCTGCCCCCCTCCCCCTCTGATTACGCCACTGCCATCTTCAACTTTTTGCGGTACAAATTATGATGTATGTCTTAGCTTTCATTTGTTTTATTTTCTTGCTCAAAATTTTGTTTTAATTTTGACCATGTACTTTTAACGTTTTTAAAATGGTAAATTCAAAATGCAATTCTGTCATTGCACTGCACACTTTCAACTGTTTTTAAATAAGATGTATGTATTAATTTGATTGTTGTAGGAAGGAGTTAGTCCTAAGGATCTTGATAAGATGAGTACATCCTTTGGTTGGCCAGTAGGCACAGCAACCTTAGCTGATGAGGTCGGTATTGATGTAGCCGCTCATGTAGCTGAATACTTGGGAAGCTCATTTGGTGAGCGTTTTGCTGGTGGTAACATTGATGTACTGAAAGATATGGTCAAAGCTGGATATCTTGGTAAGTAAAATAAAGCCAGGTCTCGGTTGCTCCTCGTCTTGGCCTTAAAGCCACTATAAAACATTCAAGTAATAAACCAAAGAGAAAACTTAAATAAATTAGGATTGAACAAAGAAAAATTGACTAGAGCGGGACTTGAATCTGCGACTGATAAAATTAAATGCCTTCAAATTCATCAATAGTTTGCACTTTTATACCAATTTAAATGTAACTTACATGGCCAAGGTGGGATATTGAATCCACTGAAATGACGCCCAGGTAATGTTCAACCTGGGTTATTTCATCTTGTTACTGATAGGTGGTAAGACTGGCAAGGGATGTGGGACATTGAGTCTAGAGAAATGACATTTAGGTATTGTTCACCTTGATGACGTTCATCTTTGTTACTGATAGGTCGTAAGACTGGCAAGGGATGTTTCATGTATGAAGGGAACTCCAAGTCTAGAGAGGTTAACCCAGGAGCAGAAGAGATCATGAAGAAATATTTGATCCCTATGAAAGGAGCTGACTCTGTAGAAGATGTCCAACTCCGTCTTGCATCACGATTTGTCAATGAAGCTATCATGTGTCTTCAAGAAGGCATTCTTATCTCCCCGGTAAGTCAACTAGTCACGGAACTCGGGGCCAACAAGTCTGGAAAGTTAACCAAGTTACTCTTTGATATTTCATTGCTCATTGCGGCCTGTGGCTTTTCTGTTGTTCCTGCAGATATTCAGAGCGTACTAATAAGATGGGGGACTTTGGGGATGCTAGGTGGCAGCAGACTTACCAGGTACATCCGTTGTACTCTGTAATGTGCTCATGCACAGAACTGCGTAAAGTCTGCTGCCACCTAGCATGCAAAAGTCTCCAGTTGTTAAGTTGTCAACCTCTGGTTCATTTCAGAGCCATTGCAGCTCATGAGAGAGATATTAACATGGTGTAACTACAAACCTATTTCTTTATTGTTTTCCCACTGTGCTTGAAATGTTGGGTGTTTCTTTCATTAAATTTATAAATTGTTTTACAGGTTGAGGGAGACATTGGAGCAGTATTTGGGCTTGGCTTCCCACCATTCCATGGAGGTAAGATCAATAAATAAAAATGTCTGGGCATTAGTTTAGTCTGCGCTATTGTATTTATAAAGCAGTGTAAGAGGGAAGGTCACAAGACTTTAGATGATGTCACTTTTCAATCCCTGGGGCCAATGAACAGTAAAATGTTTGTGACATAAAACTAACAACCAGAAACAGTTGTTGATGTATACATATATATTGAGATATATCTATTGACGTTATTGGGTTGAAATCCTTCATTGTTTCTCAATTTTGAACACATTACTTTTTCAAGATCCCTGGCGAACAGTTTTATTAGACTAACTACAGAATGACTTAATTTGTAGTTTGAAACTTGTGATTGTGATGTAAGCCTTTTCTGTTTCTTTGATAGGTCCATTCCGCTTTGTTGATCACTTTGGAGCAGCCAAGTTGGTATCAACAATGGAGAGATATCAAGGTTTGTATGGGGCTGAGTTTGCTCCTTGTCAGCTACTGAAAGACCACGCTAAGGATACTACAAAGAAGTTCTATCCAGGCTAATCTAGTGAGACACAAAATTACTGGAAGATTGAAACTTATTGTCCAAAGAGAGATTGTTATATTTGACCTTCTTAGAATGGGTTACAAAAACTAGTTGGAGAAGGCAAAGAGAAAAACAGGAAAGTTCAAAGGTTAGGAATGATTAAATCAGTGCAAAAATGGTGTATTGAAGCCATTATAACAAACAAGTTTTAAATTTCAAACATTGTTGTATTTTGCTATACATGGTATCCGAGATGTTCATAGCCAATTCAATACCCTACCTGGGTGACCCCAGAGAAGGGGTGTTGGGTGCAGTGCGCACCAAGACAAAACAAGAGAATTGATTCAACATGAAGCCTCTCTTGTGTGAGGTCTATACCAATCTCACTCATCAGTAACTCAACAATATTTCTTAGGGACTCTTGGTTTAATTCTTCCCATTCGACAGGGTTACTCTCCATGTCAAGCAATGCAATTATTATAATTTTTACTTAGTGGGAAAAGTTGTTTTGTTTTTGTTTTTAATTTAAATCCGATTTTTACACAAGATTAAAAAAGCATGAATTCCAAGAAAGGCTTTTGTTCACAGCAAAAATTAAAGAAATGTTCGTGGTAGGAAACCCACGCACTCAAAACTAAAGTAATGCATGAAACACAGAGACTTTCGCAGTGTAATTTAAATGTAATTGTAAATGAGTGTGATGACAACAATAGAAAAGATGTTAATTCAACTACTCTTACTGTCAGATTTTTACATGATCCACTTTTACAAGTACAAGTTTGGGGTATTTTTTATCCTCTTTAAGTAAAACATGATGGTGGCTTTTGAGAATCAGTATTAACTGGCTAATATTTAAGAAAACTGAAATTATTGTTGAAAAATAATGGCGTATAGAATCCTTCCTACTTAATATTTGCCAGTAAGTTGACCAACTACATGTACACAGTGTATACAACTGCATGGGTTGTACATGGAGAAACAACTACACAAAACGTTGTAGATTAATTCACTCTACGATAACATATTTCAAGCTTGCATACATGTAGTTTATCTATCATTCAAAACCACAGGGGATGATTTTAAATAGTCAGACGGTAGGAGTGGACCAAATATTTACAAGAACAAAATCTTCAAACTGCAATTGAAGGAAGCTGAAATAATATTAAAATTCATCAATGCTTTGTGTTTATTTTCTTGTTCCAGTTTTAAGGTAAATGCATTTTCTAAAATACTAAGGTTATTCTGGTCATCACAATTATAAAAACACAACAGATATTTTAGTCACAAATTTACAAAACAATTTGAAGCATTGATTTTACCACAGTTTGTATGTGACATTCAAAATCTGTTTGACTTTACTTGTAAATTCCTTTGTAAAACTATACTGACTGATTGAAGGTATTTAACCAGAAACATAACAGGCAAAAAAAGATGATCAAATGTTTTAAAATCCAAGTCATCCATGGATGAGTATGTTAAAAATTGTATTTAAAAATAGTTTCATAGTGTGCTCTAATTGCAGTTTTGCTGATAATTTGGTTTACAAGTTGATGGCCTGTGGCACGCTATTACTCAAGTTGAAGCTGGAAATAGATCAACTCAAGTCAGGCCAAATGCAAGAGTTTGTTTCATCAAATCATTCTGAGAAAGTTCAATGTGATCTGAATTTAATGAAACTTTGTGCTAACTAACTTAATACTTTCAGCTCTTGGGCTAGTAGACATTGGTGTGCTTTTACCTCAAACTTCATTGATTCAACTGTTTGAAGGTTATACAGTAAACAGAAACAACCTTGTTAATAAAATATTGAGCCTTTATGTTAAAGTAACTCCAAGTTTCTTGTGTAGATTTTAGAGGAAAAGTAGTCACTCAACTCCTTGTGGCTTTGGTCCTGTCACATGAGGCAATTTACAGGCAACCAGTTCTAGAGAAGAAAGAACTGTCATTTTCAATTTTCATGTAACTTACTTGGAGGACAGTAATACACTGTTACAAAAAAGTCTTGTGTTAGCAAAGAGTTCCTTATTTTTTGTTCTAAGTTGCCAATAAATGCTTTGTGTTACAAGGCCTTGATAATTACGTCTGTGATTATACACCACACTGTGGATGGTGTAATGACATTACAAGAAAATGTTAGTCTTTTGCCCCTGTTACTGCCTTAGAACCACCCCCGTACATTTGAACATGAATGTGGTATGACCACCACAGTAATGGAGGAATGTAGAGTTCTGACCAACCGTCTTCTACAGCCACTATATAAGTGCACATGGCCACAAAAGGATCTTGCTTAACTATTTAGTCCTACCTAATGAAATTATTCAATGTACAAATTCTCAAATCAGCTGCAAGTATTTCAAGTTTTGTTTGCAACCATCTTAATCATTATGTAACAACACACTTCAAGACATTTTTACCGAGAACAGACCTGTGGTAAAGAACTGTTATCAACATAAACTTATTTGGTAAGTCTTGTTTTACATTATGAAAATGTGTTTATAAAGTTTACAACTAAATAATGTGTTAATTGCTCCTCGCTCACTAATGACATGTTTGTTACCGCTTGTAATATTTATTTGACTGACATTCCCAATGTGCATGCACGTTGTCCCATTTTTTTGCACATATTTCATGCACTTCTCTTTTAATCTCTATGCAGTTTTTGAATACATTGTCCCTGATCATGATACAATCATGTCAGTCATGTGTTTGAATATGAAATCTTGATCTAGTCTCATATCCCTGCACAGAGAATTTACAAAATGCATGCTATGAATATTTGTTTTATTATACAGTTCACAAGTGCCTGTTTTACTGGCTAACTTATTTTCTTGTTGTTAATTTCATCCATGTAATTCCAGCTAGAGAGCCAAACAGCCACATCTTCCAGTATGCTTGACGTCCATAACTTGTCGCAAACACAGGTACTGCCAACGCACACGAGAAGACCACTGCAGGCAGTGTAGATAAAAGGCTGAGTCGTGACCTGTGACCATTGCCCTCTAAATGACCTCGCTTATCAGGGTCGACGGAGTAGAAGTCGGCCAGCATGCTGCAGGGATGAACAAAACAATGAATGTAAGGAGGCTTTAATCACTTTGAAACACTAGGTGGCAGCAGACAGGCTATGAGGCTTGACATGATTCAAAGTGTTAAATTACTGGTATAGATAGATTGGAATATGATGCAAATCTGCCACCTATACAGACATTTTTAACACACAGTCGTGTAACTCACAGGAAAACTGTGTGCAGCATGCGCACATTTCACAAAACTGATCGCACGATTGGTGTGTGAACAACGAGGCTGCGTTATTAATTTGAGGGTTTAACATGCCTGCAAACCCAAATGCAATTTGCCCGTAAAGATTGTGTCTATCGAGAACCTATCTATACTACCATGGTTACAAAATTTTCTCTGGCGAAACCCCTCCTGCATTCTCCCTATATGTACTAGTACTCACTTATCTTTCTCTTCAAAAAGTTCATGTAACCATCGATGGCAAGATTCCTCATCTTCGGGAATGGTTTCCATGGCGATACGACGAAGATGAATGTGCAGCTGAGGACACTTGCCTTGCAGAAATTCTTCAAAATGTAAACAAATACAAGTCTTAAAGTTTAAAATCACCACCCCTTTACCCCCCCCCCCAAAAAAAAATCATCTATACTGTACCAATGGCAGCAGCTTGTTTTCAGACAACACTAGTGTATAATTGCTATGCCTAGCCTCTATGCTATGAAGCATGTTGCTTTGCGAATTGACTGTGCAGTACTGAATCCATCCAACTCGGGTAACACAATTGTAGATTGGTGTGCCATTGCATTGGTCTGGTAAGAAGCATGTTGCTTTGCCCGTGCAGTACTGAATCCATCCAACTCAGCAACACCAGTGAGGTAGAAAATAGAAGATTTAGAATGTGTTTGTTTACCTGGCATTCCTGGGGCAGGTCTCCTCTCAACATGTTTGTCCATAACATTCTCTTCCCCAGTATTGGAGTATGCAATAGTAACATCATACACCGCATCAGTATGACCTCGTAACCCCTGAATGCATATATTTACTGCCTTGACTCTGGGTGACAGTACGTGATTGGTGACTGCTAAACCTAAACCAAAAACACAAATGAAAAACAATCCTCTCTTAAAATGTAACAAACCAAAAACAATTGTGTTTCATTTTAGTTCATTCAAAAACAAATCACAGCCAATGGAATACATGCATCACTAATTTATTTCATTGTACAATTAGTGAATGTGAAAGTCATACATTTTGATACCACTGGCAAAGTTTCATGGGGATTGTACATATGTTGGGGGTGGAAGTAATTGAGCTGTTTTCCACTTCTTTGCAGCACAGTACCCAACTTACCATTCTTGAAGGCAAATAGTTGACTTGCCTTGATGAGGTCAGCATTACTGGGGTCATAACGTGTACCTTCTGGGAAAATGGCCATCCAAGTCTGCAACAGAAATGTAAGAAAATTTTCCCGATAACACTAATACTTTTGGGAGAGGGTAACTCTCAAACAGTTGTAGAGTTGTACAAAGATTAAAATACAGTTATGCATTAGAAGAAACAAAATTAGCGATGGCGTTCATGCTTAAAATGTGACTAAACCTACCGGAATTTGGTTTTTGCGTAAGTATTCCAGTTTGCGTTTGAAGTATTTTTCATTGTTGTCATCAAACTTCTTGGCACGTTTCACATACACTCCCCCATGCTAAAAAAAGAGTTTGAAAGTCAGTTACATGTTACATGGTAAGATGTCTTCGCTTGAAAGATAATTTATGGTGACACCAAGATACATGTTTACCATACACATTTTCATAGGGTGCGTTCACAGTGCACCACAGTATTAAAATATCGGTAGTAAACATACTGGGTTATTTTTCGCAACTGAACAATCTTTATAGGGATTCGCTTTATTTTCAACAATGATTCCACCTAACACTTGGACTGCATGTCATTAGTAAGCAATGCAACTCCGTAATTTCAAAGTCCATCAGAAAATTCTCAAAAATAGTCAATCGAAGGGCCCATATAACTGTTCTTTTTAAATGATTTAGGTAAATAATATTACACGAGGAATTAAAAATAAATGATTCTTACCGTTCCCAAGACATACCCAAAGAGTGGCATGTATTTAAGACCATCCTTCAAGATATATCTCAGATTTCCTAATCTACCTCCTCTTATTGCCATCATATCTGAAATGACCCAATCCATTGTTGACTGGTGATTACAGATGTAAATAACATTCTCTGGACGATCTAAGGTGTCTACGTCGCCGTACAGAATCACCTTCAAATAAAATAGTTTGTGATTAAAGATAGGGTTGCAAGGATGTACTCTTATGATACTAACAATACATATTTATAGACTAACTCAAGTGTGAACTCAAACGCAGGGCGTAACCAGACATTTCATGGGGGGGGGCGCAAAGACATAACTTTGGGGGCTATTATCAAATTCACCATTCATTGATGCCTTTTTTAAAATCCCACTAAGTTAATATAGTTCACTTAGTTTATATAACTTATAAGTACTAAAACTCAAAAAGAAAACCAGTTCTGACACCGGCAAGATCGGCGAGGCCCTAGGCCTAGGCCTACCTAAAATAATATTAGTTAAAAATCAACACTTTATAAAGGCTAAAAAGCATTATGAATCACAGATTCCTCAAGTCAATTGTGTCAATACTCAATCAATCAATGCATTCAGATTCACAGTATTAGAAATAGCGAATAGAAACAAAGGTCAAAAGTTAAAACCATCATGATCATGATCATGTCCATGGACAAAAATTAAAAAGAAAAATGTTTGAGTTTGCATTAAATGCTTATTAATTATAATTACCTCTACACCCGTATAATTTTCGAAGAAGAACTCGACGAGTCTCTGATATATTCCCATTAAAGCATCCTCCACTGCCTGAGACCATCGGTAGGGTAACACCGAAGACATACATCGCCAACCCGTATACAACACGGTATAGTGCGGTGTAGAGCCCATCATTGCTAACGCTGGTACCACGAACTTCAACGAGTTCAGGTGAGTTATAACACTCAGCATGTTGACGGACTTTTGTAAAAACCAACCTTGAGTTAGGAGGTACTTCTTTAGTCACTAACCTGTATAAATGAAGTTAGATTTTTGGGACAATATCAATCAATACAACAGTTTCACACGTACACAGTCAGTAGATTACTATACTAAACTAGAGTAGATCATGAGATAGGCTCAAAGTCAACTCCTCAAAAACACATGTTCTGATGCGCGCCCTCAAGTGTCATCTCCTTACTAAGTACGCCAAAATGGCTGTGGCACCAAACAACCGAACCACTAATTTTACATACCGCCCTCACTGTTGATTCATGTAGAGGCTGTAACATTCTGCCCTGACTTTCGCTTGGAAAATCAATGTCATAACATTGGCGTTTTTGTTTTTTGGCTAGCACGTAACCTAAAGAAGAAAGCAACAATCATTGCATTTGAAAAAGAAGTAATAATTTAATCGTTACAATTTCCAACGCCCACAAGGATAACGACTGACGGTGATTGTCGGTCTCAAACATAATTTTAATTTTGGTGCTGAGCCCAATGTGCGTTTAACCAGAATTTCATAGACTTGAAATAATATCAGTCGGTTGGGCGTATATTAGAGTTATAACTTCGTTCTCATGTTGTTCGGACGCACTTGTGATAATGCTGCTGGTACACCGCATGTTGTTTCTAATCGAACATACGCCGCGCAATGTTCACTAAAGAAAAAAGGAAACTTCGTATTTTCTCGTTCATAAAATTTAAATAAATAATAATTTGTTTGCATAACTATAAATGCTCATTCTTAATCAGAATCTTTTTGATGTTTTAATTGAATCATGTTGATTGTTAGCATGTCAAATTGAATAACCTATTTTAAATTAATACCATGGACGGTAAAGATACGATTCAATTCTTTACCTAGACTGGCACAAGTCGAGCTAGTTGTGTGAACAGTGTGAGGTAGCAATTTATGAGTTCTGCAGCATTCGGGTGTAGTTGTCTGTAGTTTTCTCGTCTGTATTTTTCGTAATATAAATAAAATGGCTACACATTTAATCAAGAAATGCCGGACATCTGTTTTATCACATTTTGTGGGATTATCAAGTGGAGTCCGTAAGTAAACAATGGATTATTTGAAACACAAACGTGTCTTTTTATCATTGGGGCGAACTTGGTGGTGTTGATCTCGCTACACATCACTCATTCACTGTTATTACTTTTATTAGTTGTGTTGGGCGCGATCGGTCAATCTGCACGATCGACCGATAACCTGAGTGCCAAATAGGCTGCTGGTGCTGCATATTCTCCGAAGGAGATGAGATGGTTTTACACTTATTAACACACAAAATCAAAGGGGGCTGGGACTGGCATGATGACTGGGACCTTGTCGTAGAAAGAAGAGATTACTAATACTAATTATATAACACCCAAACAGATCCTTGCCATTTGATTGGAGGATTGTCCGTTACGTGATAGCAAATAGACGTACCATTGCACGCTACGTCATTCACCGTGCATTTTTCGTTCCATTCACCATGCATTTTTCGTTCCATCCGATTTGTTCTATTGCACGGTGTGTACCACATCATTGCGTGCGTGTTCCGTCCCAACTTGACAATTGTCCCAGCTATAGTTGGGACTGGTCCCAACTTGAGTGTTAAAGTTGGGACGTCCCAACTATAGTTGGGGTCGCAGTAAACACTAAAACACCCCCATGAATACACTAAAAACATAATACACTGACCCTGTAATAATAGTGAGTATTATAGTACAAAGTTTTTAAGGCCACTTTCCCTTGAGAATATTTGAGATTAATTAGATTTTTTTTCCGAGAGAAGGGAAACTAAATGCGTAGGCCTACTTTGAGACTGAAGTGTCATGAGCATGAGGCCACTGTCAGAACCATCTTGAAAAACACATACGCCGAGTTAGCGGTCCATTATGAGTGATATGTTACTATTCATTCCAAACCTCGTCCTGGGCACCGGCTCGTGACCGGCTCCAACTAGCCTCATCATCAGTTTTGACATGAGTTTGTAAAGAGCCGAGACTCGGGTTTGAAATAAAGAATCTTGTTAATTATGGCCGATTTCATCGGCTTGTGCGTCTGCAGTAGTGCAGTACAGGCATGCAACTTTTCCTCGGATCAGCTGATTTCCTCTTTTTTTATTCTCAGTTTTACCATACAAAATTGAAAAATACTGTACAAAATCATTGAATTTTGTAATTTCCTCTTTTTTTGTGAAGTTACAGTTGCATGCCTGGCAGTAGTCCTACCTCCATATGGTCACACACAGTAATCCACGCATGATCGATCACGGTGTCCTATGTGCGATCCCAACTATAGTTGGGACGTCCCAACTTTAACACTCAAGTTGGGACCAGTCCCAACTATAGTTGGGACAATTGTCAAGTTGGGACGGAACATGCGCGTGTCTTTGATAATGCAGCAGTACAGTTACTGCAAGGCACATACTACATTACGGCGCCCGCGTGTCTCAAAATAGCAGTACGCACTTAGTCACTGTTGAATCCAAACAAGCCGAACCAAAAGAAATGGGTGTAGGCGTGCCTAATGTCATAATGACACAATTAATTATTGTACGCTTTGTTTGATTTGAAAGTTGTATCCTCCAATCAAATGACAAAGATCTACTATGATGTTATATAAAACAAATAATGAATGTTTTTCATTCGTGCAATAGTAAGAATATTTTCATGAGTTGAAAGATGGAATGTTCCATTCAACGAGGCTTCGCCTCGTTGAATGGAACATCAACATTCCATCTTTCAACTCATGAAAATATTCTTACCATTGCACTCATAAACATTCAATATTTGTATAATAGTCATAGCAGTACAGTACTGTACATGTACATGTATGTAGCAATTCCATGTACAGCCGGCCACAGGCTGTTGCCGGCTGTACAGGGAATTATGAACAATAACCTAGTTTACTTCATGGGCGCTGGAGCCATGGCCATCATCACATACTTATGGGTATCATGATCGTCATATTATGTTCTTGTTGTGACAGCCATTGTAACTGGATTAGAGTTTGTGACATAGTCATAATTCCATGTGTGAGCCACAGGCCTGAGTATGATCAATGATCATGACGACAGTCCCCCTTGAATAAGGCCCAGCGCCCAATGAATAGAAAAAGTAACTATTAACTAAAAATGTATGAATACTAATAAATGGTATTTTGTAGGCCTTTATTAACTATAACTATGTGCTTAATATTGTATTGTATCAAAGCGCCTTACACTATCATTTATATTAATAATTGATAATAGTGTAAGACATAAGTGCCGTTTATTATAAAATTTCTTGTACTAAAAATAATTATGATTTATGTATCTATTGACCACCCACATTAATGTTTTCAGTTTGCAGGAAATACTAAATAAGTGTGGGAGGAGGGTACGGTTCTCACAACAACTACAGCTGTCTTTCAGGCACAGATTTAATCAATTAATTTC
Source organism: Pisaster brevispinus (assembly GCA_023634235.1). Lineage (NCBI taxonomy): Eukaryota > Metazoa > Echinodermata > Asteroidea > Forcipulatida > Asteriidae > Pisaster > Pisaster brevispinus. Next base: position 1,622,828 of record JAMKCF010000035.1, read on the forward strand.
CAATAGCAAAAGAACCAATTTCATGAAGCCTGTAAGTGCACAAATTTGTTTAGCGCAGAAAAATCTTGCTGAGCAGAATCAGGTTACTAGCCAGAGTTCTATGTAGTGAGGAGTGCTCTTCTCATGTTCATTTTCTTACTTATCTCAGTGAGTTATTTTGTGTAATTTGTAGATGGAGTGCGAGCTTTGAGTACGTCAGTCGTTAGAGATGTTAATGTGACAACAAAGAGCAAGAAAACACTGTCTAAGAATGGACGTAAGAACATCGTTCTCGTTGAAGGTGTCAGGACTCCATTCCTCATGTCAGGAACAGAGTGAGTTTTACTTAACAACAGAATTGATTAATTCTCAGCCTATAAAAAAGCATTACATTTTGGGGACAATTGGGCCAGTATTTAAATGTTTTAATCTATCTAAAAAGCGCATAGCCATCTCAAGTACTAATCGGTAAGCAAAATTAGCTGAAAAAAGTATACTAACCATCCATTTAAAAAATCTGTTTTTAAAAAGAGCTAATTGTAAAAGAAAACGAGGGGGTAAATTAAGCAATTGAAGCCATTTCACATGAAGCAAAGAATGCAGAAAACATTTTATTCTTGAACATTTAAATGTTACCAAGATTTGTTTTTATCAGCATGTTACCAAGATTTGTTTTTATCAACAGTTACAAAGATCTGATGCCTCATGATTTAGCGAGAGCAGCCATGCAGTAAGTACTTGTAATATTACTGAACAATGTTCATGTGTGAGCCGTAATGTGGTGTACATTATCTATCTCGTTAAATTCTTACTATGTATCTTTGTGTTGCTCATATATTGTTTCTGCTTTGCCCAAAACAGGTCATCTTTGTGTTATTATTTTAAGTGTGGTTCCTGTTTATAAATTAATTTGATTGTTTTTGACTCGATCTTCTGTGTGTTAATACCTTGTGATAAAATGGAAGTTACTTTTATTGTACTTATCTGCTATTGTTTTTTTTTTATCCATATATTGAATTCTATTCTAAATGTATTAATTCTCTGTATTATCTGTGTAGTCAGTGAATTTTCTTGGCTAGCATTTGTTTTTGTTTTTTCCAGGTTTGGCTGAAAAACTAAATTTAAATATAGCTTGTTTATTTATATCTTGTATTTTCTTGAAAACTGACTGTTTCTGCAAGTTTTGTATTTCTTTAAAACTGCCACTCAGCTCATCTGTTCTTATTGATTTTAAATATTGCCATTGAATTGATGTAAATGCTTAGAATGGAAATCTGTCTCATTAAATCTTGGAATGGATAACTTGATGACCAACTTAATATAACTTTGTATAATATCTCATGACATTTGTTTGTTTGTTTGTTTGTTTGTTACTTGCCAGGGGGTTGATTGACAAGACAAACATTCCCAAAGGTATGTAATGCATGTTGTGCTACTCTTTGTTGTAGTTGGTTGTCTTCTTACCCTCTTCCTAATATCAAAACCCTGCACCTGAATGACAATCTTTTTTATTATCATTCTCTTATCTGACTATCCCAATCTTTACCTCTCTCTTCTTCCCTGTTATACTTTCAGTCTCAGCCGTTTTACCCTAAGTACCCTTAATTCCGACACCAGTTCTCTTTTTCATCTCATAGTCCTGGCCCTTCTGAATCCCATTCTCTAATGGTCCATCTTCCCTGCCATTTTTCCTCACCCAGTCACGCTAGTATTTCCCTTCCTACATCTATTCTCTATTGACTCTCCCCCAACACCCCTGCAATGGGGTACCTCCTATTGTTCCTCTATTGATTGTACTTTAACTTTTAGGCATCAGCTCCCACTGGTTTTGTACATATTTTCCAACTGGGGACCCTATTGTCCTCTTTTGTCCCTGGTTTAAATGTGTATACATGTACCTACCCAATTACACCTTTAGTTCTCTTTTAACGCATTGTTCTTATATCCAAGTCCACTCCTTATCCTAATTTTTTTCTTATTTCATGTTACCTTCTTCCATTCATTCCAATTTGGATTGGAAGCTGTTTTGAAGACCTGTATAGTTTTGATTAGACATCTTGTTAACTAAAGCAGCCAGTACAACAAATCCTGATCACCTTGACTCCTCCAAACCTAGAAAGGTTAAGTTGGCGAGATTGATGCTCATCCCTCAATCACCAAATCTGAGCATGAGGCCAACTCTACCAATCATATCAAACAATTAGGTGTTAGGTAACCATAGAGTTGAACAAAACAATTGATTTGTAACACTGCCTTCCCAGAATACCTAAGGAGTTATGGTAAATTTTAAAATTTTGACCCAGTGATATTTGTTTTGTTTGTCTATAGATGCTGTTGATCACATCATCTATGGTAACGTAATTCAAGAAGTGAAGACAAGTAACATAGCAAGAGAAGCTGCATTAGGAGCTGGATTCTCCAATAAGATTCCCTGTCACACAGTCACGTTGGCTTGTATCTCATCCAATGTGGCTATTACTAGTGGTAAGACTGCAACAATGATAAACCCGATTCTATACCAGTAGCTTTGTTTGGACCGCTATTTACATTGTGAGTCCAAACTGTGATCTTAAACATATCAGTTGTAGGATTTTGTATTTGGTGTATTTTTCATGGCTTTCATATTCTCGCAATTTTATATATTTTGATGTAGCCAGTGGCAATCGGAGTTGTAGGATTTCAAGTCACAGTTATTTAGTTAACTTTTTAAATTCCACATATGTGCATTTGGCGTACTGTTTTGTTTGTATTGTGTTGTTCTTTCTGATATGCTAAATATTTTGCTGCTTTTTTACCTTTGTTGTTTTCACAGCTTTATTTGTAGTTCATCATTCATAGGTCACTATGGTTCAGTAGATTGATTAAACAGATTAAACACGTATGCTTTGTTTTCTTTGTTGTAGGCATGGGTCTTATCATGACAGATCAGGGAGATTCCTTCATTGCAGGAGGTGTAGAGTTCATGTCAGATGTCCCCATACGCCACAGCCGACAAATGCGCAAGTTTATGCTCACCCAGAATAGGGTAAAGTTTATATTTATTGTATTTCTCAGGCAATCATTCAAAAAAGTACACTCAAAGTAGCAAAAAACTCAAAAAAATGCACTTGCATTATCATAAGCATTGATTGTTTATTCCTCATTGCAGGCCAAGACCACTGGAGCTAAGCTGTCACTCGCTGCTAAGCATCTTAGCTTAAAAGCTCTGGCGCCTGAGGTAACTATAATATGAAGACCGTTTTGTTTGTAAACTCTGATTTCCTTATTATAACCTTTAAGAAAAGCTGCCGCTGTGCCTTCAATCTTCAACTGTTTCCAGATGATAATTACAAAGTAATAAAGAATCCTTGTATATTTGATAATTACAAAGTAATAAAGAATCCTTGTATATTTGATAATTACAAAGTAATAAAGAATCCTTGTATATTTGATAATTACAAAGTAATAAAGAATCCTTGTATATTTGATAATTACAAAGTAATAAAGAATCCTTGTATATTTGATAATTACAAAGTAATAAAGAATCCTTTTATATTTATGTCTGTTTTCAGCTTCCCGCAGTAGCAGAGTTTTCTACTAATGAGACTATGGGTCACTCTGGGGACAGACTTGCTGCAGCATTCAACATATCTAGGCTAGAGCAGGTAAGAAAGGGACAAACTCTGGTCATGTTTTAACATTCTTTCACAAGAAATAAGTTGAAACAAGATTATACGAAAGTTGTTTATGGAAGACTGTAAGATTGGAACGAAATGTATTTTTCCATAAACCAAAAGACCCTTTGCATTAGCCCCCATCGCTGAGGTCAAACAATAGAAACAGGCACTTGTGTACTCGCCATGCTCGGCTCTGTACCAATGATAAGTCTTCGTTGACCTCAGTGAGGGCGCTGTTTGAGCTTGTGATGTTATATGCAAGGGGTCTATGATGTACTAACTCTTATATAAAAGTACTGCTGTGCTGAATAAACCTTTTAATGTGTACACTTATTACTTTGGTCAGGATGAGTTCAGTTTGCGTTCACACACCCTGGCAGACAAGGCATCTAAAGCTGGTTTCCTGGATGATAGATTGACTTACCAGGTACCAGGGACAACTAAGGTAGTCAACAGTGATAATGGCGTCAGGGTGTCTTCTATGGAGCAGATGGCCAAGCTAAGACCAGCGTTTATAAGACCCCATGGTACTGTCACTGCTGCTAATGCTTCATTTCTGGTGAGTACACAACCCAGTTCTCATACCAGGAATTGGTCAGAATAGGGTGCACGTGACTGGTACTTAGTTAGAAGCCCACCTTGTACGTAATTCATTCATGTGCACAAACCTGTGGTATACCGGAATTGTTTGAGATTTTGTGCTTTTGTGTTTGGATTTTTGGCAGGCATGTGTGATTAGTACAGCCAACCAGCATCAAGCGCAGCCTGTTTATAAGCCAGGATTTGCACTTTTCATTTGCAAACTGTACTCCCAAAAAGAAATATTTGTTCATTATTTTTGTGTATTGTTGTCTTATTTATAAAATGTATCTTGTGTGGGTGCGAGTTAAACTTAATCCTGGGGGAAAAAAATGCATTCTGGCAGGTTTTGTGCACACAATGCTCGCTTCATGCACGCAACCGGCTACCAGGTACATACAGATCAGCCTTTGGGAAGAAAGTTGTTTATGTCTGGTTTTCACCTACACTAGATAAATCACCTATGCACTGTGCGGTATTGTTATGCGGACTTATTGTGGAGGCAATTCAAACTGGTCTGCAACCAGGCTATTTGTGTGCAGTATGTGTGCATGCTTGGCTCATGTATGGATTGTTTATGAGTGGAATCTAGCTGACTTTATTTACGTTGTTGCAACTGATGCCCAAATTAACTTGACATCTCATGAAAATGTTTATGATTACTCATGACGTCTATACTGAAACAAATTCTGCTGAATGACTCATTTGCAACTTGTCTGGGAGTCAGTAGTCATTCATTAATTAACAATTTAATTTTGTTAACAATATTAATTTATACTTTTGGACTTTTGTCATAAAATCTTTGCTCAAAGCTGGGTAGATCGCAATTGCTCACCATTGTCTACAATATAAAATTTCAGTTACCCTGCTTTTTTCATCACACACCCTATTTCACTTTCATGCCCCCAAATACTTGCTTCAAATGATCAAATGCTTCAATAAATCACCTATTTATTTGTTATATAATTAATTCAGAGCAATTTTTGAATGAAGTTTGATGTGTTTTTGTTTTGTAGACTGATGGAGCATCTGCCTGTTTGGTCATGACAGAAGGAAAAGCTAAAGAGATGGGTTACAAACCCAAGGCGTATCTGAGAGACTTTGTGTATGTAGCACAAGACCCTAAGGATCAGCTACTACTTGGGTTAGTAATCAAATCCATCGTCCCTTAATCTTAACAATTCTTTGTCCCGTAATCATCTTAATCTGTCCGTTGATTATGTTTTGATTGACCGGATTGTATGTGTTTCTAGCCAAAGCAAACATGCTTGGCATTGGGGTCAGATACACAAGTGGGTTGACCAATGGGTTGACCAATGGTTGACCATTAGGCTGACCAGAAGGTTGACCAATAGGTTGACCAATGGGTTGACAAATGGGTTGACCAATGGTTTACCAATAGGCTGACGAATGGGTTGACCAACGGGTTGACCAATGGGTTGACCAATGGGTTGACCAATGGGTTGACCAACGGGTTGACCAATGGGTTGACCAATGGGTTGACCAATGGGTTGACCAATGGGTTGACCAACGGGTTGACCAACGGGTTGACCAATGGGTTGACCAATGGGTTGACCAATGGGTTGACCAACGGGTTGACCAATGGGTTGACCAACGGGTTGACCAACGGGTTGACCAATGGGTTGACCAATGGGTTGACCAATGGGTTGACCAATGGGTTGACCAACGGGTTGACCAATGGGTTGACCAACGGGTTGACCAACGGGTTGACCAATGGGTTGACCAATGAGTTGACCAATGAGTTGACATGCCTTAAGAACCTTCTGCCTTAAAAACTGTTTTTATTATGTGAAGTGCCTTTGAATATTACCTGACAAAATTGTGATTGCTATGAAACTGACACTAAAGCCCTAAACATCTTGAAATATACCAGCTGTGTCAGCAATCTTTTTCCTGATGCACATTAAATCAAACACATTTTATTGATTCCTCCCTAGCCCTGCTTATGGAACTCCCAAAGTCTTAGAGAAGGCTGGGTTATCATTAAATGATATTGACGTGTTTGAATATCATGAAGCATTCGCTGGTCAGATCTTGGCTAATTTGAAAGCACTAGACTCAGATTGGTTTGCACAGACTTACATGGGACGTAAGAGCAAGGTGAGTTTGCTACATACACACTGTACATGTCTAATGATAGACTGTATTGCCTTGTTTGCTATATAAGTGACCTTTCAGCATTCCAGGGAATGTCCTGCCAGGCAAGATACTGTCAGAAATCTTGTGTTTTGTATCACAACTTTCCCATAAAACTGTGCAGTGAAAACTCAGAGCAGAGTAAGAGGTATTGCAATGTGTATTGCCTTTCTTCTCTGTACACTGTCATGATAACTTCTTCCATTGAGCTTTACCTGGTTATAATAGAGTGAATGTGACTTTGACTTTGAGGTCCTTATGGGGTTACAGTATAACCCCAAGACTTACACGTTTTGGTTGAAGACTCGTTTATTTAGTTGCACAGACTGCCTTTTGTGTTGTTATTATTCTCAATATGCATCCGGTGTAGTTTGTTCCACTTTTATCTCACATTTTGATTCATTTCTGTTGTTGCTACAACGATCAAATAAGATATTGTTGTTGTTTTTTTATAAAGTCATTTTCTTCTTTTATGCATTTGATAGAAAGATATTAAGCTCACCTTTTTAATTATTTTACATACATATACTGCAACATTTATTTTCTCAAATACTTTTACATTAATCATATTTGCAATGAATTATATCAAGTTGTTTGTTTGTTCAGCCTTTATGGTTATTATAACAATGGCTTATTAGGCTTTTGAGTTGTGAAACTCATTTGAATCCAGACGGTGATTTTACTGTGATTTCTATGTTTTCAATGTAGGTGTACTACCACATTGTTCTCGACCCCTTGCATTTGTCTTATTACTTTATGACACTTCTGTTATCATAGAAAGTTTACCTTGCCCTGTATTAAAGTGAAAGTCCAGCTTGGTATTGTGATTGTTTTGCCAATCAATTCTATGCAACCTCTGCTTATGGTAATATTGATAACTACTGCTTTAATTTAGTGTTTTGATCTATAAATGTAGGCCTATTTATATTTATTATGTTGCCATAGATATTTAAACCTATGGGTGAATATGTGGAAATTATTATCTGTAATATGAGAATACATTTTAAGATTAATTCTTACATGTGCTTACTTTCTTGTAGGTTGGAGCTCCATCTATGGATAAGTTGAACTTGTGGGGTGGATCCTTATCAATTGGACATCCCTTTGCTGCGACAGGTGTACGTCTAGCAATGACAGCAGCCAACAGACTGGAGAGAGAGGGAGGACAATATGCACTTCTTGCTGCATGTGCTGCAGGTGGACATGTAAGTATACATCATGATCAGATATGGGTATTCATTCATAGCTTGTTCCAACAGCACTTGGAAAACAGCGCCATTTAAATCCAGTTCTTATTTGTTTAAAATATTTTTGTAACTTTCATGATTGCCATTTCTTTTCTTCTTTTTTTTTGCTTATAAATCACACCCTCAGCTTTACAAAGTATTTAATTTTAATTTTTCTCTTGTAGGTAAGGGCAAGCTTCTCAGAATAATGAAAGTTAACTTTTAGGATTTATTTGTCATGTGAAAAAGTGCATACAATTTCAAATATTTGTCATATTGAACAATTCTGTAAAGGTTTTAACATTTACTTCTTTGTTTGTTTGTACTCTACAGGGGCATGCCATGGTTATCGAGAAGTACCCATCATAACTGTTATTATACTTCAACAGAATGCAGTGAGTTCATTTAAAATGCATCAGAACACTGTGAGTTTATTTAAACTTCAACAGAATACAGTGAGCTCAATGCTTTCAACACATCCCAGTAGTAAGCTTACAGTTTTATCAAAACTACTATTAGACTATCCTCCTAAATTACAAACATATTGTCAAACCTTGATTTAACACCATAGATACCTGAGCATGTTTATGACTTCAATCACAACATGTTTTTGCAGTCCTGTGAATTAGGCATACTATGATGTGAAATAATGGTGTGCAATAAAAACAAAATTTGTGTACATACAAATTCTTACTTATAATGATGCTTTTGCGGTCTTGTGAAGTCAGGCATATTATAATGTGAACTAGTGACGTAAAATAAAACAAATGCTCACTTGTTGAGAAGCATTTCCCGTTCACTTATTTCAGACATTCCGCTTTGACCATGTGATGCCTGAAATTTACATGAAGTTTTGTAAGGTCAGTGGCGTAACCAGAGGGGGGTAGGACCCCACCCCCCAGGAAAATATCTGGTTATGCCACTGCATAAGTTCCATATGCCCCAACTTTACAGAATGGTGAAAAGACATGAAGGGTCCAATAGAGGGCTGGCATCGTGCAAATTGGGTTTCAGTCAGTGTGTCGGCCAGACGGTGTTTACTTCAGATATTGTAGATAATTTTTGCTTTGTTTGAACTAAAGTTTGCAAATTCAATGCAATGTGAACATTTAAATAGTATTCACATCTTCTGAACGTGCTTGGAAACTTCAAATTCTCCTGCATCCTTAGTTGCAGAAAGAATTCCAGTGTACAATACTTGGTTTATGAGGAATGCATGTTTAGCCCAGTTTTCTTTTTTCAGGAACAATGTTTTTGGATGAACATAAATTCATTTTGCACTATTGCTCACCCTTACAACCAGTAAGTATATACAGAATTTTACTTACTTTTTAATTTTGAATAATACAAATTCCTGACTGCACTTTATATTTATGTTAATAGACCCCTTGCATTGGCCGTCATCTTTGAGGATTAACAATGGAAATGTGTATGCGCTGCGCACGACTCTCAGCCAATGATAGCTTGTCGTGTGTGAACATTTCATCAGCGATGGCAGACAATGGAAAAAGTCTACTGGGTTTTAATGCTTACAGTTGGCAGTTCATCTTTATCTGTGTCTATGCCAACGGAGAATCATCCATAAAATATTCGTCTGAATGTCAGTCCAAAGGACATATTAAATGTGTGTCTGTAAATTTGTGGAAGCATTAAGCATTCAGTCAAGGTCTGAGCCAAATTAACTTGTTAATAAAAAAAAGCGTTCAGGGTGAAATTAAACTTTGTTTGTGTTGAATCATTGATTGATGGCTTTTGTGTGTTGACCTTGAGGAAATTGCAGAACAGTGCTGCATAAGCTAATAACCATTGTTGTTGGATACCTGTTTTAATAATAATAGTAATAATAATAATAATACAAGACATTTATATAGCTCAAAATGCAGGTGACTCTAAGTTCAACACAAAACATGAAACAATGAAAAGAAATATATAAAGGAATTTGTTACAAAAATATAGATTCAAACAAATGAGTCTTTACACAATGGCATTACAGTTAAAATGTCATTTTCATCTGAAGGGACCAGACTATATTTTTGTTGACCTCGGTTTGGTCCCATTGGTTCAAACAGCAAAAGACGATGGCTACAACATTATAATTGTCTATACCATGGGATCAATGAAACAATCTACATCACATTAATTACTTATGTTTTATGTAGTTATTCTTTATTCTAACATACGTGCCTATGTACGGTTCACTATTGAGAATATTATTTCATAATTCTGATGTCACAATTATTAATCAAACTTTGTAGGTTTTACTACAACAATTGTTGTCCTTCAGTGGAACCAAAGGACATTTTGAAAGCTGAAAATTATCTAGTAATATACTGTACATTTTTATTCACACATTAGTATAAAATATTGTCAATGACAAAAGAACAATTATGTCACCAGACAACAACTTGGTTTACTAATTCAAAGAAAAACGTGTTTTCTTTTAAAAGTCATCTGCAAATGATTCCCTCGTGTTGCTTTGTATTTTCGTATATTGGGGACTTGATGTTTCTCTTTTCCAACCTCCATGCCTCGCTCATTTTGTTCCTTCAAAAGAAAAACCGCTTATTACCAATGAAGGCTGTCTACAGTTAGAACTAGATTCTAAATATTCAGTAGAGAATCGTAATCGATATAAATAATGTTGCCATGGTTAACCATTGACCTTACTGTCAAACCAGTATGTCACTTTTCATTCCAATTAAAGGGAGGGGGTCGGGATGGTCAAACGAAAACTTGCACTTTCGTGACGATTGTGGCAATTGGACGGTTTACAACAAAAGCACAATCCCTTTTTGATTTGTGGATTAGAAAACACTGTCGAAAAAGTATGACAACTTTTACAAGTGCAACATTGGTGGTTTTTGCCTACATATTGCTGGGTATTTGTGAGTGCATGATACATCGTTCCATCCCTCGTACCATGCCGTAGCACAATCTTCTCCATCATTGTCATCGGGTTCTCGTTGGCGCCATTCTCTGTATTCCACCTTGGCCCCGCCCTCCTGACACACCCATTGACCTAAAACAACAGTATATATTTATTTATGATAAGAATTAGTGTGAAAATTGACCACAAAACCCCACAGCTAAGTTTAGGAACATTACAGGCGGAGTTTTCTGTGACAATTAATCGGTTCTTGTATCTTGGCTCTTTACATGCACGACGTTTTCGAGATGGTTTGTAACTACATTTACAGGTTTGTGAACGCCTGTAAACATTGTTTAGATTTAGCAACTGCTCCTATTCAAACTTGGGTCACCGTTAAACATTAAAAGCTTCGTGTATATCACCAACACACTAGTATATCATTAACACAAGTGTTTTAATAGAAAGTTTTTAAAATTATATCTAAAGGAATGAGATGGTTCGATTTTTTACCCCTTTCCCTTTCCGTTCCCCTTTCGCAAATGCATGGCAAAAACAGACAGCCACAGTTTGGTACACAACTATTCAAAATAAGTGTTGAATTTGGTGGAAACAAATCAACCAATCATGGGATGCATTTTTATATTGGAAGTTTTTATAAATGTTGAATTTGGTTACATCTGTTATCACGATTGAATGTTTTGCTAACATTCGGCCGCCCATGCCAACCAGCGCGGTTAGATGAATTCATCCATGCCATGGAGGAAGGCGGAGGACCGTGGAGGAAGGCACTCACTTCCGCTATATGCATGTTCCGCCCCAACTTGACAATCGTCCCAACTATAGTTGGGACTGGTCCCAACTTGAGTGTTAAAGTCGGGGCGTCCCAACTATAGTTGGGATCGCAGTAAACACAAAGCACCCCATGAGTAAACTAAAAACATAATAGTATTAGTTGTATCACAATATGAAGTTTTAAAGACCACTTTCCCTTGAGAATATTTGAGATTAATTACAATTTTGGTTTTCCGAGAGAAGGGAAACTAAATGTGTATAGGCCTACTTTGAGACTGAAAGCGTCACCCGGCCGCATGAGCATGAGAACCATAGTGTCAGAACTATAGTGTCACACAGTAATCCAAGCATGATCGATCACTGTGTCCTGTTGAACTCTATGGGATCCCAACTATAGTTGGGACCAGTCCCAACTATAGTTGGCACGATTGTCAAGTTGGGACGGAATATGCATATAGCGAAAGTGAGTGCCTTCCTCAATGGTGTGTGTGTTCCGTCCCAACTTGACAATCGTCCCAACTATAGTTGGGACTGGTCCCAACTATAGTTGGAATCGCCCATAGACATCAACAGGGCATCGTGATCGATCATGGGTCCTGATGCGATCGGCGTAATTAACAAGATTCTTTATTTCAAACCCGGGTCTCGGCTCTGTACAAACTCATGTCAAAACTGGTTTGGAATGATAGTATATCGCTCACAATGGACCGCCACCAACTCAGTGTAAAAAATGGTGTTTTTTAGAGGGTTCTAACAGCGGACAGCTGCCTCATGCTCAGTGCCGCCGGGTGCAGGGGGGGGGGGGGGGTGACGCTTTCTCTCTGTCCGGCCTTGCTCTAGGCTCAGTTTCTTCCTCCATGGTCTCAGCATGGTCTTAGCAGTAGGCCTACGCATTTAGTTTCCCTTCTCTCGGAAAAACAACATTCTGATTATTCTCAAATATTCCCTTAAAAACTTCATACTATGATACTTACTATTATTATTATTATTATTATTTTAGTTTATTCGTGGGGTGCCTTGTGTTCACTGCGATCCCAACTATAGTTGGGACGCCCCAACTTTAACACTCAAGTTGGGACCAGTCCCAACTATAGTTGGGACGATTATCAAGTTGGGGCGGAACATGTGCATGGATGAATCCATATGGTCTGCTAGTTGTCTGCTAGTGTATGACATCCGTACATTATTTCCCACGTCTGGGTCAATGTTTATTGTGTGATGAAATATTGGCCTACTTTTTTTAAAAGACACGGAGCGTGCAGGTTTATTCAATTATTATTTTTGACCTAATAATACCCGAACAAGCTCTCGTATGGTCATTCGACCTTAGAGAGCAACATGTTGACTAGTTTCCGTAGTTCAACTCGCTCTTTCTGTATGAATCACCGTCAGTATCAGATGGTGTTCATTGCATTCATTGAATTCTTCATCATATGTGGACCGACATTCAACTACAGCATTCTGTTCGTCAGTTTTCAGAAGGAATTTGGGTCCAGCGCAGCTCTAACGGGTAAGTAGTACACAATAATATTCTCAGGCCTACCGTGCAAACAATAGTCAGTCATTTTTTGTTTGACAAAATAATTTCTTGATCTAACATGGGCATACATGGGTGAAGAACATTGTGTTGAGTAAAGATACATTTCTTAGAGCGGGATTTGAACCTATGACCTCTAGCATGATAATCCGGAGGTTGCAAGTTCAAATCCCGCTCTAGTAAATGTATCTTTATTCAACCCCGAACTAATAATAAATTAATCAAATATCTGCTCGAAGAATATTGCCAGTAAATTATTTAATAAATTAGCTAAATTAATGTTGAAAATTCAAAATGTTTGGGGTTTTTTGTGTTGAAAACGTTCTGTTTTAAAAATAAATAATGAGGTTTAGGCATTTTGGACGATGTATTTTTTACAAATTAATATCTTTTCGCGAAAAAAAGTTTTTCAATAGTTATACAACTGGGAAAATTATAGCTTCCCAGTTAAAAAGATATTTGTTGTGATTTTTCTTTGCTGTTTTAACAATTCTTTGCTTTCCCGTTGCAGCATGGTTGGGGTCCCTTGTCAACGCAGTATTCGGGTGTGGGGGCCCTATCTCTGCCCCTCTAATTGATCACTATGGTCCCCGTATGATCACTCTAGTAGGAGCACTTGTCTTTGCTACTGGGCTATTTACAACTTCATTCGTACCAGCTCTTGCCTATGCGTATTTCACTTTTGGACTCGTAGTTGGCTTGGGAACAAACTTCATTTTCCAAGCCGGGATGACACTTATATATGACTGGTTTCCAGGAGAGACATGTTCACGCGGAACTTCATTGGCTTTAATCGGCACCTCCTTCAGTAAGTGTTTCGTCATAATAATATAGCTTTAGAAATTTAATTTTACAGGAAGTTTCTTTTAGCCTGTGGTTTGGTTGAAACAGTCTTTTCTAACCCGCAACAATTAAACCTCAGTCGCCGAGGTTGCAAAACGGTATTCTTTGTAATAAAAGTCAAACTTACGTTGTGAATGCAAAGTTCAAGCACGGATTAAGGATGTTTGTTCGTTGGTATTGGATATGACCTGGTAACGGAACACTTCAATTTATTTCCGTAATGTTCAAATATTAGTTTGTCAAATTGTGCAATTACAATACAGTAAAGGACATTTAAAGCTGCTACTTGTCAAATCTTTCCTGTATTATTTGTTATTAAAAGGGAAAGTATACCATTGTTTGATTAGAAAACTAATTCAAGTATTCCAATCCTTTTGTTTCCAATACAAACATACACGGTATATTCAACCTTTGTGAATTTCATCAAACTTGGTGGTCTCGGTTCAGTGAACAATGAAAAAACACTTTGTTTTTGAGGATTTGAACACGTTTATTTAGTGCCTTCTTGCTACAATCGAAATAAGCAATGTTAATTTGGGGTTCTTTATATGTTATTTTCCAGATTAGTTTTTTAAAAAGTATACCAATGGAATTCATAATCAGTGAGCTTTGTCTTTAACAGGCGTGCTTGCTTATGCACCTCTCCTCAATGCACTCATACAAGCATACGGCTGGCGCATTGCTGTACGGATTCTTAGCGGAGGGAGTTTGGTTGCAACCCTTGCCCATGGTGCGTTCATTGTCACACCAGCTCAAACTCAGACATTACCTGATGATAAAAACGGATGTGATTTAGTTGAGACGAACCATGATGCTGATAGCCAGCCCCAACAAACTGACCAGACTGTGACCAACTGCGACATAGTTGATGGCCAGCCACAACAGGCAAATCAGACTTTGACCAACTGCAGTGAAGTTGATGGCCAGTCGCAACAGGCCACTAAAGGCACCAAGACTTTGGGGCAACAATTCACTGAACTCATTCGCAAAGTTGACACATGGATGTGGTTTACATCCTTAATTCTGTTGAATCTTGGGTGGACGTTCATTATCGTGAACTACGTAAGTATTTATCAGAAAACGTGTTTTTGTTAATAAATGTTTCTTCATGCAATTCTGCTGTATTTCGACAGTCAACTAATGTTAAATAGGCCTAAACCAGCCATGTAAATCGAAACGGGATATAATATAATATACTGTGAAATCTTCCCCTTTTTTCTTCCCCAGGCCAGCTTTATGGAGTACGACCTACACTTTACATCTGACCAGGTCTCCATTACTTTTGTGCTGTTTGCTGTCGGTGAAATCTGTGGGAAAATTCTATTTTCAATTTTTGGCGACCGTCTTCCATTCTTGAAGCTATACGTGGTGGCCGTGGGTAGTTTACTTGGTGGCGGTGCATCTGGTCTGATGACTGTATTACGGACAGTTCCACTCATGTATGCAAGTGCAGTTTGTAAGTTCGATTGGTTCAAAGTTGACACCTTTGTGTGATCTCTTCCCTCAGTAAGCATTATAGTTTCCTAATTCTTTAACGACTCTTCATACTAAATGATCGTTCACTGAAAATGTCGTGTGAATCAAGTTATCTGGGAAACTTTTTTCCTTCCTCTATAGTTATTGGTTTGTGTCGTGCGGCATCATTTGCAATGCCGTACCCGGCTACAATGGAGCTGTTTGCAGAGTATGGGTCAGATGTGGCTACTATTATATCACTAATGCCGTTTGGTATTGGAATTCTGATTGGTGCACCAATTTCAGGTATACAACTCCATCTTGTTGCTCAATCGACTCAATGTTTATCAAACCGAAGTTGGAAAGAGAAAATGTTTGGGTTTATACGAGCGTTACAATGACACTTCCATTGTGCATTTGGTAAAGATATTTTAAAGATCAATTTCAGCAATACAATGCTCACTAAAATAATGACCAAATTAGCTTTCAGATAAATCTGTATCTACGGTGAGTGATTTTAAGCCAGACACTAGTTTTATAAGATAGACTATATTTCGATGAAATAGCTTGGCTCTAAGTATGAAAAATCGACGATTGCTCTACCTTATCTTCAGTGTATTTTTAAAATCTTATTTCAGGAGGTTTGTATGACTTGACCGGAGACTACACTTTGAGCTTGCTTGTCATTCTGGCTATATTCACATGTTCTGCTGGACTAGTCTTGGTCATACCAATCAGGAGGTGGATTCGATCGAGAACAAAAAGAGCAAGATCAACCAAACAAACATCAGACCCAGCGTAACAAATTTTATTTGAAACATTCTAAAGCTAAACACAGAATCCATTTTAAATTGTAACTATATTTTAGTACTTATTCTTATCGACTTGTCATATTATTTAAAGTTATGTGGATTTTAAACTTTGCAAGAGTTCTCTCATATCACGATATTATTTTTGCAATCAAAAATATTTACGCATGTTATAAAACACTATGCACGGTTTGGGTGTTTATCAGTGGAGTAATCATTCACGAGTTCATTTGAATTTATACAATACACCTATCAGGTCTACATATCTTTTGCTCTGTTTGCCGTCGATGAAGTTGTGAAGATAATCCTCTAATTTTTTTGCCTCGATTCAATCTTCCAATTTTTGAAATGTATGTTTTAACTGCGTTAGGCTTATCGGGTGGAGGACGCCGGTGCAGACTGGGCCCAATTTCATGGTTCTGCTTACCGCCGAATTCTGCGCTTGCGATCACCATTCTCCGCTTTACTGTGCAAGCACCGAATTTCTGTGCTAGCCAGTTGTAAGCGAAGAATGCCTAGTAACGTGAGTACGCACGCACACAAGCAAACATTCTCTGCTAACCCGTGAAATACGCTTGACGTAAGTGCCGATTCTTTGCTTACGGTAAGCAGAGCCATGAAATTGGGCCCTTGTGACTACGGACAGTTCCTCTGATGTATACACTGGCATTAAATAAGTTGTTAATAAGTTAATGATATTAAAAGGAAGTTGCATACATCAGGGCCCGATTTCATGGCTCTGCTTACTGCCGAATTCAGTACGATCACCATTCTCCGCTTACTCACTGCAAGCGCCGAATTTCTGTGCTAGCTGCGTAAGCGAAGAATGCCTAGTTACGCAGAGTACGCAGGCGCACAAGTAAAAATTCTCTGCTAACCCTTGAAATACGCTTAACGTAAGCGTGGAATTCCCTGCTAGCTACTTAAAACTTCATAACTTACAACTAATCCCAACTCTTATCCAATTCGTAGCCGTAGAAAAAAAAATCATTATAATAACAGTTAATAACAATGAAGAAGTGGTGTTTGAAGCTTCGCATGGTGTGAAGAAGAGCAGAGTATATTGCTCGAAACGTCGAGACCACACCGGCTCTTTTCAGAGCCAACACTCCCACAAAATAAAAGAGATTTAATGCATGGTTGTACCCGCAAGTTCACTATTAAATAAATTTTATAGTTACTTAACAATGAAGAAGTATTATAGCTAATCTCGTTTACCATTCAAATGCCACTTGGTCAACTTGCATAACCATTTATTAAATTGTTTTTACCACTTCTACTTTTAACAAAAATGTAAAATCTGCACCCAGAATAATTGTTGGCCATAATTTATGGCGCCCAAATGGGTAGTCTTGAGTCAGGACGTCATGACGCGTCAGTGATCGATAGTGGATAGTGTACTGTGCTCGTCGTAGCATTGTAAATTGTTATAGTGCGCTCTCTTACGGCATGATTATAGGGCCCACTATAACGATTTACGAGCTCGGTACACTCTCCACTATCGAATCCGACGTCCTGAGCCAAGACTAAGCCCTCGCCAAGGCTCAAAATAGCGCGACGAGGTCGATCACCTTTGAAAACGAGGTTGTAAAAATACGACAGCAAACTGTTTTCATTTAGCAAAACACCCCGACGTGCAATGTACATAATGGAGCACGCAATAATCTTTCCACACTTAGAACCAGACTTTAATTGATTTGTCATTGTTGTGGCGCCCTTGATGTGCAACATGCTGTCCCTCATGCTTGTTTAGTGTTACCAAGACACGCTCAATAAAGTAAACAGCAGTGCACAAAAGCAAAACTGTCTAGGTATTATTTCAAGATGATATTGTTCCGAGAAGTCTGTTAAGCCGATATTGATTATGTTCCTGCAGTGGGCTCATGGATGGGCTGTGTGGGCTTGAAACGTCCCCCCCTCTCGATGAATGATGAGGCAGCTGACAGACAGTGACACTACAGATACACAGGTTACTGCAGTGAAGAGTGGTGCACCACTGCCACAAAAAAAAGTAAGTTCCACTGCAATGCAACGGGGCTATTCCAGTTATTGTCGACGTAGACAAGTTTATCACAAAGACTAAAACGAGGATAAAAACATACATCCCACCTGAGGTTATAAACAGCATTGTCTTTATTCCAGGTGTCGAGGTGTGCATTATTTAAAAACACAGTGAAGCATGTGAAGGGAACACATATTGAAAAGGAATGTTCTGAAGAATGAAGAGTAATATTAACAGAACATAGGACATGTAGGAAGAGTAGACACACCTGGTGCCTGGTGAGTAGTACAGTAATAATAGTACTGTGTACACTGCTTAAAAGTTACTGAGTAATGTACTATTTCATTTTTATGAATATGAGACTCGGATTATGTACTTTCTTCGATCATCATGTTGTAGTGATTTGTCGCTGTGGTTCCATACCTTAGTGATTTTTTTAGTCTGAGTTAATACTGTGGTCTGTGGACTATACCAATTACAATGCACATGTAACATCAACAACGCTTTAATATTTGGACATTGTCACGAGGCCTACATTGTATGTTGTATCTGGTGCACGATTTTGCCCAACATGGAGATTGTGCAAATGCGTAGAATGGTCCATTATTTGAACGCCATTTCAGATTTCAGCAGGAAACTTCTCTTCTCCTTTTTTATAGAAACATCTCTGATCTGAGACATAGGTAGCAAACATGCAATCCAAGGCATTTTTGGAGGATAATATGAATTAGTACATAGAAATGTACAGGGTCAGCCCTGTAAAAGTGCAGGGAATTGCTTGAGCTGGAAGCCGGTGATCTCACCAGTACACAAACTCAGGGTCCTTCAATTCCACCCTCTCCTACTCTTTTAAACACAAATGAACAGCCTTTTGCCTTTTGCTACTTGTATTAAACTTAAAGCTTTCACAGAAATCAGTGGTCTGATTGGCGGGTAGACCACACGTTTTGCGGTTTTTGTGGAGGGACAATTCAGTGGAGTTAGCATACATTCTGGGAATGCTAAAAAAGCAAGGCTAAAAATTAAAAAAATGGGCAGTGCAATCTGTAGGTTGTGCAAACCCCTGGAATGCACTCAACATAGACATCTAGGCCTAAATCCTCGACCCTTTCCAAAGGGACTTACACAGCCCTGGCGGCTAAATGGGCACAAGGTTGCATATCATTATCAACAACCTCTTCTTTCTCACCTATGATGTGTTTATGACAAGCATAGGGCCCATAGTTTTAAAATTGTCTTGCTCAAGAACATAAGTGCAGCCAATGTAATGGAAAGTTTTTGAACTACTGATTTAAGTTGCTCTGTGTTATTTAGTGTAAAGTAACACTAATGGTTTTTTGTATTTACCCATCATTATTGTTTTTAAAGTCTCATTCTTACATTGATGAGATTTGAGATGATCTGTTTTCAACTTTTTATGGTGCTCTTCTTAAGTATAGTTGGGACCATTTCCATCTTGAATGTTGCAATTGAGGCGTATGGACATTGTACCAATAGTTGGGATGCCCAAACTATAGTTGGGAATGCTTGATAGTAATACGGTAGTGACAGTAACAGAGATAACTGCGAACAATGGGCCTTTTAAGGTACATGAGGGACCCGGTATAGATTTTTCTTTCGTTGACATATTACTATAAAAAAAATGCTGATTTATAGGCAAAAATTATCCAGAAAGATTCAGTTGAACACAGTGTCTACTTGTTGAAAAAACAGCAAGAAAGTGTTATAGTAGTTTCATCAAGAATGTAAAATCCATCCAGGTGACAGCAAGTACCAACCATATTTTTGGCCGCAGCATTCACTAACGAACACCATAGAAATTAAAACTCGATTCGATATGAGTTTTGGAGATTGACAAACGTGCACTTAAATTATTGACTTCTAATCAACAGCAAGCATTTTGCAGTTTGCTTATAACCATACCATCTTTATAACAAGGAGGCTTTCAGATAGAAATTGCAACATTTTATTTAGGGGTCATTACAAAGACATGACCCTACCTTTTTAACAAGTAATTTTTATCCCCTCATAGAGCTTGTATCATGGCAAAAGTTGAGAAGAATCAATTGATACTCCAACACAACTGAGTTTACACTCACCACTGCCAGCAAACCGTAGAGGAATATTATTTTATTTCTCAACAAAATTATTCACAAAAGAGATACAAAATAGATGGGGAAGGCTGTGAGACTGAGGATGTAGTATAACAGCCGCTAGTCTCCTGCACAGTCAAAGATATCTCATAGTTGGGCCATTCTGACTATAGCACTCAAGTTTAGACCAGTCCCAACTAGGGCTAGATTAGGGCTAGATAGCTCAGCTAGTTGAGCACCGGCGTGTTAATCTGGTGGTCATCGGTTCAAACCTCCCTCTAGTCAATTGTTCTGTGTTCAACCCCAAAATATTTAAAATGTTCCCAGTCAGTTTCCCTTCTGGTTTGTTAGTTGATAAAAGATAATTTTCTAAGAACTACATGTAGGATCTTTTGATGTGTCAGTTACTGTCATGTATTTTTTAAAAATTGAACCTCATAATTGCAATTTTTGTATAATTCTGTAAATTAAAAACCATAAAATTCAAAAGTCTGAAAGCAAAGCTGGTGAGTATTGTTACAATGCTAGAATTCCTCACTGGTACTGATGGAATTTATTAGTCTACCTCAGGAACAAAACCACTCAAGCATAAATAATGGTGACGCCAGTTGGCATGGCAGCAGTCAAACAAACAGTCTACTTTAGAATGTTGGAACAGTGCCTAATTACAGCTCGTTATAGACCATTCAATAAGATGCAGGTGGATTTAGAATAATTTTAGTGGGCTTGATTAGCCATGCATTAGCATGATGTTGATAAACAGTTAGACAAGATCATCAGTTGCTAGGGGTTGCAGAACAATAGTCTACAAATTCAAGAAGTTGGGTTTTTGCAACTAACCCCAACTCTCTTTTGATTTTGTATTGTGAAGATTTGACACTACAGGAAAACTGTCAGGGTTGCAATTGCAACTAAGACAAAGACTGAAAAAGGATGTTGCAAGACTTGTGTTGTTTTGAAAGATTCTGAAAGCTCACTGATTAAAAAATCATTTCATAACCAATCCTCCAGAAAAATATTTCTGTCTGAAATTCATTTTAAGTAAATACCATTGAAAGACCTCCAAAATATAGTGCAGGGCTAATATGAATGTGTATAATAATAATGATGATAATAATAATAATAAAAGTAGTTTTTACATAGCGCTTTCTATGGGCTACTCAAAGTGCTTGCTTTTCATAATTTATTTTCAGACAGGTTTTTGAGGCTATTGAATTATTAGACCCATTTATGTAACACCTTGTACGGTGCTGCGACGCATTCAGCAGCCACTGCCAGAAACACCGGGGCAGACCCCTTCTCTTTGCGATAAGTGTCACTGGGTTCTTTTACGTGCATTACACAACAGGGACCTACATGTATGGCTTTACAACTCATCTGAAGGAGACATTTAAACATTAATGCTTCAAAGCATTAATGTTTAAATGTCTTAAGGACACAAGTGTCAAGACCAGGACCCGAACCCACACCCTGTCAATCAGAAATACCGGAGCATGAGTTCGGTGCTCTTATCCCCTTGGCCATGACACACCACATTAGAATCCCTGACAAAATATAAAATCATTTGGAAAAAAGTGTTCATTAATGTTTTGACCGAAAAGGTTAATGCAGTTACACATGTAGGTATTGTTCATGTGTGGTTGGAACTAACACTCTCTGTATCATTAATGAATTTGATAATGACCGATTTCCGTGAGTTGAGTGTTACTCAAATTCTCATGGGTAGATGTGAGGTTTACATTCTGCCTTTTGTTGTTCATGAGTGGGACAAACTCTCAGTATCGTTAATGAGTTTGATAATGACCAATTTCCTTGATGAGTTGAGTGTTACTCAAATTCTCTTGGTACCCATGGCAATACTTGAGAAGGCAATATCAAGACATTCAATAACTCTACATTATTCCCTATTAGTTCTGTTTATCAGCAATTCCTGTTACTTGATAAAAACCTGAATTGAGATCAAATGTTTTGAAGGGCAGTTGTACCCATCTCAACAAAGGTAAAATTAACCTTGAGGCACACATGGTTGCGCTGTGTGAGACTTGCTCTAAATTTGTTTGACCAAGAATGAAACAACAAAAGACCCTTTCACACTCCTATTCCCCGGGGGCATTCATTGGGAATAATGAGGGACCCTTTCACACTTGGATGGCTTTACCCCCCCCCCCCCCATATACCCTGGCAAATGGGCATACCCCTTGGAATAGCCACCCCTGCTCCAGAGTAGGGGTAAGCTGTAAAACCCGGGATATTCTTAATCCCTGGGAATAACTGCTTGTGAGAAACGAAAGCGGGTTTCCCTCACACCTCAGTGTACCGGTGGACAGTGAAGAGTGCAAAAGATAAATGGTTGAGGTCAAGAAGTGTGCTTTAAATAAATTGTGGGGTGTGTGTTGTAGCTAAATGAAGATATTTATTAGTTTTTGTTGTATTTTATAGAAATTAAATATATGAACTCAACTGAAACATTTCTCATGTTATATTTTTGGACGAATTAGTAAGTTTTCAAAGGACAGTGTGAAAGTGCACCAGAGGTAACCGTGAGTAAAGCAAACTCCCAGGGCCTCCAGGGTTGTATTCCTCAGTGATATAAGATTCAGTGTGAAATGTGCTAAAAGGAGGTCTTAGATTTAAACCAACAACAGATAAACATGTTTCGTTGTGAATTTATGCCAATGTCTACTCAAGTACAGAATTAATTTTTTTTTAACAATGATGGGTTTCTGCAGAAAATATGTTGGCTTTTAAATGTTTAAGCTATTCTGTGTTTGTTAAAACCTCAAACCAAAAATCCACATAGTAAAATGGTTAAAACACAAGTTGCTTTTGACTCATGGCCTTTGTTTCGAAAGTGTCAGTCTTGAACAAGCGATTTGCATATTGTCACAAACATTTGTCTGTTGATGTAGCAGAGCTGATTTGAGTTTGAAAAATGATTTACTGTTTGAATGCAATTAAAATCTAAAAAGCATCTGACAATTTTCGACAACTTTTTCTGATCAGATTAATTGTTAAAATTTTTTAATAGCTTTAATTTTCTTCTAAAAAACAAAATTCCTTTAAAGCTTTGACATGCCAAACAAGTATCCGCTTTTTGTGTACAGAACATTTTGTTTGGGGCGATTGATGGTAATCAACACCCCCCCCCCCCCAACGTTTGCTCTTAGAGGTTGCAGGACTTTGTACTCAATCGAGTCAATACCAAGTAGGAATATGTTAAATGCTTTGATGTTTATTTTGGTTGTTGTATCCATAGACTGCAGTAGAATAGCTTCTGACAACTGTATCTGTTTATTAGTGTGATAACAAACTGAATGCAGTTAAATTCAACCACCCAATTTAGAATGATTAGCTTAAAGTGCTATCTACTCCAGGTGGATGGTTATGATGATTTGGTGCCGATTATTTCATAGAAATATTGTTGAAAGGGTGCTGTTGCTACAGCAACCAATTAATGTCTAGAAATATTTGAACAGTGTGTGTGTTATCGCTGTGATGGTGTATGGTGATGTCAGCACTGACCCTGAATGGCGTTATTGAATACATGTTCTCCAGGTGTTTTTGATTACTTTTACCTCTAGGATGTGGTGAGTAAAAAAGAAATTAGTAAAAACTTGTTGCTTATAAATCTCATATTATTTGATAAAGTATAGTCTGTATGGCATTTAGTGTGTGTTTTCTAGCATGCACTGTACATGTTCAGGTGTATGTCAATGTTATGTACATGTATGTAACAGACATCAGACCTGATGCTTTGTTTTTGAAAGGGCAAGGGCACCAAGGCGAGTTCAAGTTTGCTTGAAATAACAGAATTATCCCCTCTACATTTCAAAATACTTGAGCCTGAAACCCCACGGTCAATCTAATGTGAGTTCCTGTGATGTTGTCTTTGAACAAATCTGTCAGTCTGTCCTGGTGATATAATGCATTGGTATTGGTATTGGTTTATTTGCATTCCATTTGTGGCCACAGGCTAAATTGCTAGAATGCAACAATGATATTTAAAACAAATTACATATTAAAAATGGTACAAAAGTTACATGGAAACACTAAACAATGCAAACAATTACTTAGTAGAGAAGGTAAAAAGATTGTGTTCCAGCCACAACAAAAAAATGTTTAAAAAGGGAGAAAGGCTTACACCAAGAAATTGTAAAATAATATACATCATACAAATCCTTAAAAGGTGTTACATGTACAGTATAAACTAAGTGTTATAATGAGTAAAATTTGGTACAGGAATGAGAAATTTCATGAGGCTTTGATCTGAATTCAGACTTTTATCTGTCCCTGGTGAAAAAAAAGTAGCAGTTAATTTTTTCAGATATAAAGAAATCCTGCTCTTTGAGCACTTGAGGTACTGTATCCTGAAGCTCCTTGAGGTACTGTATCCTGAAGCTACTTGAGGTACTGTATCCTGAAGCTCCTTGAGGTACTGTATCCTGAAGCTCCTTGAGGTACTGTATCCTGAAGCTACTTGAGGTACTGTATCCTGAAGCTCCTTGAGGTACTGTATCCTGAAGCTCCTTGAGGTACTGTATCCTGAAGCTCCTTGAGGTACTGTATCCTGAAGCTCCTTGAGGTACTGTATCCTGAAGCTACTTGAGGTACTGTATCCTGAAGCTCCTTGAGGTACTGTATCCTGAAGCTCCTTGAGGTACTGTATCCTGAAGCTCCTTGAGGTACTGTATCCTGAAGCTCCTTGAGGTACTGTATCCTGAAGCTCCTTGAGGTACTGTATCCTGAAGCTACTTGAGGTACTGTATCCTGAAGCTCCTTGAGGTACTGTATCCTGAAGCTCCTTGAGGTACTGTATCCTGAAGCTCCTTGAGGTACTGTATCCTGAAGCTCCTTGAGGTACTGTATCCTGAAGCTACTTGAGGTACTGTATCCTGAAGCTCCTTGAGGTACTGTATCCTGAAGCTCCTTGAGGTACTGTATCCTGAAGCTCCTTGAGGTACTGTATCCTGAAGCTACTTGAGGTACTGTATCCTGAAGCTACTTGAGGTACTGTATCCTGAAGCTACTTGAGGTACTGTATCCTGAAGCTCCTTGAGGTACTGTATCCTGAAGCTACTTGAGGTACTGTATCCTGAAGCTACTTGGACATCTATAACTGCAGGGGTTACTATTCAACCTACCTTCAAACATTAATATCCTAATTTCAGACTGCTGGTATTGTCAGCAATAACTCTCACCTGCTGCAACATGTATCGAGTGTAGATTGTCCTCAATTTTAATTTGTTATATTTTAGATTTTCTTCTGACTGGCTCACAGCTACCCATTCATTTTGTTAATTCCTCATGGCCAGATCAACAAGACTGTAACCTAGTAATAGCCGACCCCAGTGGAGTAGACTACCATTAGCAAATTAATGTATTATTTATTACCAGTAATTGCAAAAGTTGTTCTTTACAAGTGTGTAAAGTACTTGCTTGCCTGTAATTTGTCTTAATCCCTTAGAGATCAAAGTGGTAGAGTAAACAGGAGTGGCAAGATTTGACCTACTTCCACTCAACCTAAAAGGTCAAAGCAAAAGGCTGTGTCCTAGTTCACACTTTTGCAATGGTGGAATGGATGATCAGTTCAAAAATGCTGGGAAAAAATCCTCATCATCATCACTATTAGTTACATCATAATTCCCTAAACATGCTCAAGGCATAAAGGTAAAACACATGTATGATGCATTCTAGGTTTTGAAAGAGAAATTTTATATCTTTGATGTGTTTTGATTTCATCAATTTACTTAGTATAAGGTGTCTTGCTAAGGACAGTTGTAAATACATCAGTCAGACACCTGTTCAATCAGTTATTCTGTTGTAAATCAAGTACCTGAGAACAAAGAACTTGAAACAATGCAAATATTACACTCCACTCATCACTCATGTGATTTATCTCCCATCCGATACAAGGACCATCATTGTCATTGTTAATGACTTCCAACTTGTAATTTGTAAAATTTTTAGAATGTATTGAAAGACGTTAATAATAGATAGGTATCTATCCGGAATATCTTTTGTGAAAGTTTTACATCCCATAAAAACTACCCGTAACCATGGTGATAAATGATAATATATTATTAACATTCACCATTCATATATCATCATTACGTTGATGTTTTACCATTGTGTATTGTTGAAAGTCAGTTATTGATGGTCCATTAGGTGCTGTTGATATGTTT
This sequence comes from Pisaster brevispinus, assembly GCA_023634235.1. Classification (NCBI taxonomy): domain Eukaryota; kingdom Metazoa; phylum Echinodermata; class Asteroidea; order Forcipulatida; family Asteriidae; genus Pisaster; species Pisaster brevispinus. The sequence goes on from JAMKCF010000035.1 coordinate 1,649,007, forward strand.
CTAAGTAGTTTGCAACATCTCTGAACTTTTTTTTTAATCCTCAGTGATGACTTCTCAGACAAAGTAAAAACTGGGGAGTTAAGTGACATTCTCTTTTCTGCCATGTCAGAACTTATAAGTCTGTTACAATTCTTTGGGCGTTGTTGTTGCTGTTTTTCTTTTAATCAATAAGAACTTTAAAACACTGTCCCAAAGATTAAAAGCTGAAACCTTTCATAAAATTCATTCCTTGCAAATCTCACTCATAAAATGTAAACATAATTACTAGATTAGTCAATAAAGTAGAGATAAGTTAACGGAAGCAAAACAAGTCCTACTTGCCTACATATGCACATTTGTCTTTATTTTTTGTGATTGAGATAGTGTTGTTAATTCATCTCAAGTATACACTACAACCAACCTGAAATAGTTAAACCTCTGTACAGTATATCCATAGAGAAACCTGTAATGCTTAAGGATGTACATGTAGTCACAAGCCTGGAATTACAAAGAGGCCATGTTGCCCCTGGTATTTGGCCTTGGCGCCCCTTCAACAATTTCCCATAGACTTTAAGGTTTTCAAATGGCAGTGCCCTTTGCAAAATAAAAATGGCTTTGCTCTCTCAAAGATGAAATTCCAGACCTGCAGTCATACATGGTTGTACATTAGATCTGGTAGTAGGCCTCCTGTAATGCCTAATGATGCAGTCATGGCTCCATGCTGTCACACGATGTGCAGTCATTCAGTGATCATTGGCATACATGTATTTGAGTTGTAAAGCATTGATTACTGAATGTTAGCTAGTGTGAAAGAGAGGCATCAATAATGTGAACAGAGCAGGTCTATTGGCTTAGTACCATAATGATCAAGTTTGTTTAGCTGATGTGAAATCATGGGAACTCTGGATGTGTTTGTTTAATCTCTCATCTTTAAGCATTGCAACACCTTGGATGTAATGTAATTTTTGTCACTTAATTATTTTGCTTCTCTTATGCAGCTTAAAGTTAATTCCAAAATCCATTCTCCCGTTTTTTCCTCAGACTCTCTCAGCTGTACTGCTAACTAAGCTTTAGGTTTTATCTACTGGAGAGGGTGTGTTTACTTGTTTCCATGGTAACAGTCTCCAAGCAAAGCATGAGTTGATGTGGCAGAGAGTCACTGCCATAAACCAAGCAGCATATTGCACAAGAAATAACAAAGGAAAAAAATGATCATCGATCCTGTGGGCATTGGGATGGAAAGAAACTACGCAACTGGTATTCAGGCGTGTGCAAGTTTAATGACCTAGAGCATGACTGGTTTTCTCATGGCGGCGTTGTGATCTGCCGTGATAAGTGCAGCAATGTGATTGGTTGGAATAAATGATGAATATTCAGTTTACTGAGTAAACCATTTTTTATAGTTTAAATGCCTCCTGCATTTGGCTGGAGGCAGTGAGACCATTCAGTGAGCAGAATGCCGAAGAAGATGGAGCCAACCTCTAAGAGACACTATCCAAGCCTAGCCGACCGGGTCGATGGCAGGACTAAAGTTGTCACCTTCTACAAGAGTGGTGACAAGAACTTCAAAGGCGTTCGGGTTCCCATCCGCAAAAAGTATAACTTTGGTACTCTATTAAGTGATTTAGATAGAGTCAGTAATTTTCCATTTGGCGTTCGCCGAATCGTAACACCCTCCGCTACGCATGATGTTACTAATCTGAATGATTTTGAAGATGGCAAAATGTACATTATGGCTCCATCAAAGAAAAAACTGGAACCGTTGGATTTAACGGGGATTCAAAGTAGACCTCCATGGTCTTTACCTAAAAACAGGACAGACAGTACTGAATCAGACCTGCCCTCACCACGAAAAACCCGCACTAACTTTTCAAATGGTGCATCAACAGAGTCTGATTCCAGACTGCGCACAGTAAAGAAGGTCATGGTCATGAGGAATGGAGATCCACATACTAAACATATGATGCTGTTAAATCGTAACAAGATTCCATCGTTTGAGGCCTTCTTAACTGATATCGGGGAAAGTTTCCAGTTACCAGCGCAAAAGCTATATACTTCAGATGGTCAAAAGGTAAGAGAAACCTCAGAAAAAATAGAACTATAATTGCTTTAAGAAAAGTCCTCTTATTCCAATCCTCTAGTTTTCAAGAAAGATAGTCAACCAAAAAAACCTATTAAATTTTTAATCTAGATTTAAACAAATTTCTATAGTCCGTGCATGTCTCGCGCATCAAACATGTTTGGGACCACTTTGGTCCCAGGCTCGACGTTTAACCATGAAGGAAACAAACTCGCGCACTTAAACAGGTCCCAATGTTCGTTTATGCGGGACACTTGCACAGTCTCTAGAAAATGTTTAAGGTAAACTGTACAGAACTGAATCAAAACAAGTACTTACATTTTACAAACATTTTTATTATTTTTGTCATTTTACATTTAAAAAAAGCCTATGAAAATTCAACATGTGTACATGCCAGCTTGCACGATTTTGAGGTATAGTTGCATGTCTTTACGATTTAAGAAATTGTTTTTAGAGTGAAACTGCTGGTCAAATTGGACACGATTTTTATGTCAGTAAAACAGATATTACGAACCTGTGTTTTAATTCCAATTAAGTGCTCGCCAGTTTTTTGAGAGGTTAACAATTGTGTTTGATATCAGGTAAGTTTTAAAACAAATTTTAGTATCACCAGAAAAAAGTGGATACTAGACTAAAAACAATTATTTGTTTTGTTGTTGCCAAACTATACATACTTGTATGAGAGAATTTGTTTTGATCAAGTTAAAATTCAAAAACAAGTTTAAGTGAAGACAGGTATAAAAAACATTGTCTAGAATTTCACAAGGTTCAAAGAGATATAAAGCATCGCTCTAAAACTAAATCTTATATTTGTTTTACCTTTCCAATAAGACGCAATGTCAGTATGCTCAATTTGTTCAGAGGCTGGTTGTAAACTCCATGAGCTAAAAATACCAGATTAAAAAGTTCATGGAGTCCATATCATGCCTGGGGCTTTATTTTCATAAGGGCAGGTGATTTTTCCTTAGTTGTGGAGGGCAACCTTATGAGTTAAATAACAATTTGATTGGAATATTTGAAGGGGCACCAGGGCAATGACTAGGGGCATTTGGGCAGGTGATTTGATTGCCTTGGTGAGAATTGCTATTTTGTTGCCGACTGTTATTATTGCATAACATTGTAGTCATGGCACACAACAACACACACAAAACTATAACACCTCCAAGAAAGTAAATATAATGAATTGTTAGAAACACGTTCAGTCAAAAGACCCATACAGCTGCACATTCAAAATGGACACAATTGAGTTGATTATTCTAGACATTTACATCACCTTGGTGTATAGCATTGGTGTCTGTATCGTCCTTGGCCTTGGTGATGTGTAAACACAGTCTGGTTTATGGGAGTACACACAGATGCTCCCCCCCCCCCCCTACTCAGAATTAGCAATTAAGTCAAATTATACTCCTCGATAATAAAACAGTACAGAGGACCTGTTTTGTACATTATCTCACCAGGCACAGAACAGCTAGGTCTAGGAATTTTTGTCTGGAAACTAATGATCAAAAGTACGGTTATATTTTGAAGAATCTATTCGTTTTAATTTTCAAATAAGGGGCCTATCACAACTAGCAGGGATAGTAAAAAATTATCTTAGTGTGTATGGAAAACATTCTACTCCTTTAGTTTTCCAAAAGATATCAGAAAAAAAAGATATAAGGAATGGCATCATATTTGTTTTGGGAAAAGTAGGCCCATATCGATTTGTATTGTTTTTTGTTGTTGTTTTGTACTATTACAATTCTCATGTTAAAGGTATTAAACAGGATTGGTAGAGCTGACAAAAAGTCGCAGACAGTGTTCATGTTTTGTTTGATCAACCATAATATACATGAAATAACATATCTGTGAAAACTTGGGCTCGATCAATTGTGTGAGTCCATTGAGTAGCAAATGAAATCAGCTGTTGCATTTTTAAAAGGTTTTCATATACAGTTTTCTCAAAAATGATTTTAGTTCAGAGGGAAATATTTCACAGAATAAATGGTTCTTGTATAAACTTCATAATCAGTCAGCTTTCAGACTAAAATTGGTTATTGGAAAAGTACATTCATTCCTATCCTCTAGTTATCAAGAAACATATCATAAATGGATGATACATCATTAGCTATTGGGCTGAGTACATTCATTCCAATCCTCTAGTTTTCAAGACACATATCTCAAATGGATGATACATCATTGGTTATTGGAAGAGTACATTCAATCCAATCCTCTAGTTATCAAGAAACATCATGGATGATACATCATTGGTTATTGGAAGAGTACATTCATTCCAATCCTCTAGTTTTCAAGACACATCTCAAATGGATGATACATCATTGGTTATTGGAAGAGTACATTCATTCCAATCCTCTAGTTATCAATAAACATATCATAAATGGATGGTACATGTACATCATTGGTTATTGGAAGAGTACATTCATTCCAATCCTCTAGTTTTCAAGACACATATCTCAAATCGGTGGTACATGTACGTTATTGGTTATTGGATAAGTACATTATCCTATCAAGAAACATCATAAATGGATTCTACATCATTGGTTATTGGAAGAGTACATTAATTCCAATCCTCTGTTTTCAAGAAACATATCATAAAGGGATGGTACATGTACATCATTGGTTATTGGATAAGTTACTTCCAAACGAATTCTAAATTTATAATTGGTTATTTTCCTTCAGTTTTATTGTGCTCTTTAATCTTTATCTATAGCAGTGAAGCTTCTTGAAATGTAAAAATGTGCAGGTTACTAAAAAGTGTAATCGCCATCATTTTCAACATACAACTATACTTCCTCAATTTTGAATCAACTAAGTAAGGTTTGCGGTAACACCATGTGGAAATCTCTTTTGAGTAGTGTAGGTTCTGAAAAGAACCGGTGGTTAACGACTCAACGTTTCGATCAGTATGCTTTGATCGTCTCCTGGTGTTACCGCAAGCCTTACTTAGTTTCATGCAAAGTTTCAAATCCTACTTATTTATACCAAGCAAACCTTCAATTTAAGAAACTTTTCAGGAAAAAAAAGAAGAACAAAGAAGAATGCACTCTTAAAACTGTGAAGAAACATTTAGAAACTGTAAAATACATGGTAACTATAAACCAGGGGATATTGTGGATATTTTCAATTGAATGATTGTAATATAGCATTGTGACGCTATTGTTTTGTCACCATGGTAACAGCTACGGCTTAATGCATCCTGCCAAATGCATTAATAGCCATTGTGCTGTATATAAGCTATCACAATCCATACAATTTGCCTGATGAGAACATACAAGCTGTATGTAACGAGGTACAGTGGTATATCTTGCCACACACAATGGGTTTAGTGTGAGGAGGAATGTCAAGCAGATTAAATGAATAAGTCAACTGCGGAAAACATGTCTACTTCCCTCCCTTCCGTTTATTCTAAAAGACAGAATGGTAATAAAAAAATAGGGAAGAGTGAAACTACAAATCCAAACAAGAGAAAATATCAAGATGGCAAACCAAGTAAAGCAATCAAGAGGAGCAATGGACAAGTGAAAGCTTCAGAAGATCAACTTGGAGGAGATGTTGAGGAGGAGAGAGATACAAGGAAGAATCAACGATGTGGGAAACATCCTTCTGCATCATCTCAGCAACAAGAGAAGTCACTCTCACCAAATGATAGATCCTCCAAAGGAGAAAAAACCATCACTAAGATGGTCATCATGAGAAATGGAGATCCATTCACTAAAAGAGTCATGCTCATCAATAAAAACAAATTGCCGTCATTTGAATTCTTGCTTCAAGATATTGGAGAATGTTTTCAACTTAAAGCCAAGCGATTGTACACAGAGAAAGGTTGCAAGGTTAGTGTCTTAGCTTCTGGAGGTTGTGTTCACTCTCAGCTACATTTATTGTAAAACGTCTGTATGATTGTGCACTTGCAGGGTATAAATAAACCTGTAAATTATTTTTGGGTGATTGGATTCTTCCTGAAATCATTGACGTAATCCTAAATATGATATGTCTTTTGTTTTACAAGTTACAGTAATTATATGAGCGTACAGAGTAGTTTCCCAATAACCAATCATGTACCATCCCTTTATGATATGTTTCTTGATAACTAGAGGATTGGAATGAATGTACTCAACGCAATAGCCAAGGTTGTACCATCCCTTTGTATGTTTCTTGATAATTAGAGGATTGGAATGAATGTACTCTTCCAATAACCAATGATGTACCATCCTTCTATGGTGTTTCTTGAAAACTAGACGATCAAAATGCATGTACTTTTCCAATAACCAATGACGTACCATTCTAAGGCAGTCCAATCCTGTATGACGGGTATGTTACATTTGTACAGTGTTCCATTCCATATGCTTTTATTCATGGTGATTGCCAAAGGCAGATACTAAAGGATATGCATGAACAGAGGATATTTTAAAAACTAAACATCAATTGTTGTAAAATTCTGTTCTGAAAACCAATGCTGTGTGGACATGAAAGAGTAGATCTATCCTATACACAATAGACAGTGAGTGGCGCCGTCCTTGTTCATGTGATGTTTTAATTACACAATAGACTAATTGGTCAGGTAGTTACCTTATGAAGACCCGTAATCATCTCATTATGCTTCTTGTGTAGCTTCATCTCATCACTTCATATTAACATTAACGAGGGCTGAAAACAAGGTTCAGTACACAAATATGGTTTTCTGTTTCTCTTCAAAAAATTTCTTTCTAAATTAAATTGTTTGTTTGTTTGATTATGAGTATACCAGGCCTTACTCAGCTGTATCAACTGTTTACTTTTTTAGCACATCTTGGGAAAATTCTTTTTCCTAAACCATAGCTGTTATTGTGAGAATAAATTTGATAAATTGTCAAACCAGAGCATTTATGAAAAGTACACTCAGTAAGTGTTGACCAAGTCAAAGGGGCAAGCGGTTGAGTCACCATTGTTGTTGACCAATTCAAAGGGGCAAGTCAGTTTACCGTCCTATCTACTAAATGTAATGTACCATAACTTTATGATGTGTTTCTTGAAAATTAGAAATTGAAATAAATAATGTACCCTTCCTTTATAACATACATGTACAATGTAACAGAACAATTACAATTTAGAAGGCACTCCATTAAGATAATTGCACCCATGATAATATTTAACATGGATAGAGTTGAAACATTTAGAGCTTTTTATAATACAAGAAATAGAGATAAACGAACATATTCCCTAATGGTAGGAGAAAGATTGGTTCAATTAATTGGTCCAGCTACACTGAATGCTGTTTGACCCAGCACTCTGTTTGTACAGGAAACATTTTTTCGTACAAGTGAGTGTGGTCAAGTGTGGACCGAAGACAGTGTGGAGGAGTGTAATATGACAGTAAAGTGGAAAGATATCTGGGAGTAGTTTTGTTCAAGCATTTATGATATGTTTTCTGTTAACTAGAGATTGGAGTGAACAACTCTTTCCGTCCATGAATGACCTCTTTATAAGTTTCTTGAAAACTCGAGATAGGAATGAATATGTGCTCATCCAATAAGCAATGATCTACCATCCCTTTATGACATTTTTATTGATAATTAGAGATTGGAATGTACTTGTCTAATAACCAATGATGTACCATCTCTTTATGATATGTTTCTTGAAAAACTTGAGATTGGAATTAAATATACTCTTCAATTAACCAAAGCTGTACCATCTCTTTATGGTTTGTTTTTAAAGCAGTACAGATTGGAATGAAATGTACTCTTTCAATAACCAATGATGTGCCATATCTTTATATTAGTCTTGATGCGTTTCCTTGATAACTAGACAGTTTTAAAGGATTATGCTCTTCTTCATCGAACAATTGGTTTACCATCCCTTTATGACATCTTCCTTTTGTTTCCTGTTTGTGTACGTAGGTTGAAAGCCTCTCAGCAATATTCAATGGTGTTGAGGATCTATTTATTGTTGGGACGGGAGTGGAGAAGTTCAGGCCAGGAAGCTACAAGGAGTACTCGCCCTTCAAGACGTCTTCAAGACAACGAGAGTCACTACGCAGGAAATCAATGGATGAGACAGACCAACCACCTCAGAAGATCATCAAGAAATCAAGTGAGGAACAGAAACAACCTAAAATTTCTTCTTTGTTACCCCAAAATAATATTTTTCTAATTTCTTTTTAGAATAGGGACACATCATCTCAGTACACAACCGATTGTTGTTGTTTTGGGAGATTTTTTTATCAATCATTAATGTTGATTTTCTTGGCTCAAGGAACAAAAACTTCCCAGATATCTTATAGGATCCTAAACTTTTAATTCTACCGGAATTATTGGATCCCTTGGTCACACACATTTTATCTCACTATGTTTTGTACAGGATTGCAGAGTAAAGGAATCATTAAAAAACTCCAAGTACAGACTGTAGTGCAATTAACAATCATCCGCCTTCTCTGTTAACTTCATTTTCAATATTTACCCCTATAACCCTGGTTTGCAACCAGTGACCTAGAAATAGGGAAAAAGTCTTTTTACATTTCTTAGTTTTACTGTAGGAACACTAATACATAAATGTGGATTTTTGTTTTCAGTAGCTTTTTAAATACTGAAGCCCGTGATGCTAGTACCAAATGGTGATGGCTTTGCAAGCAAGAAATGCTTGCCTTAATGAGTGCACACTATTCATTGCTTGACATGTACTCTATAGCCTGATTCATAATTAATCCCAGTCTAGGTTGAGTGTTGTGCCATTTGTGGAGTTTTGCATGGCTGGGTCCATAATTACATACTAAGTAAGACACACGTGGTTGACTTACTGATTACTGATTAGGACTTGCTTGGCGTCATTAATGCATCTCAAATGCCGTTGTTCGCCGCCAGCTAGTCTTACACTTGTATTTACATGCATAGGATTAGTCCCTTTCACACGAGACTGATCTGGGAAAATTTGTGGGAAAATTTAGAAGCTTTTATACTTGAATTATCAACTTTTTAAACCTTTTTTGGGTGGTCGGGTTGGCTTAGTGGTATCTTTCCTTGCCTTCCACCTCTGGTTCAAATTCCGCCAAGGGCTGCTATCTGGATTGAGTTTTCAGTTCCTACCTGTTCGTATGGGTTTTCCTGGAATATTTCTCTGGGGTTTTCCTCGCAGAACTAAAACTGAAAGGATTTGGTTTAGTAGAGTGAAAAGCAGTTTATGCTGACCCAATCCTAACAGGTCATAGAAATTGGAGACTTAAGTTTTGTTTTATAGAAAAAAATAGTCAAAAGTTTTTAATTGAAAACCATCTTCGGTGTAAGGATGCAAAAGATATGTTTCATTTACATTGAGAAATATTGAAATGCTTTCTTCTCTAAGAATGTGGTTGAGGCTAATTTCATGTTGTTTGACAGAAATAAGAAAATCATGAAATAGGTTTGCTGTAAGTTAAAAAAATTTTGCATCTGAAATGTTCGCACAATGCTCAAAAGCATCGCTAGCTATAGCCTGGTCTTGTTTTATTTATTTATTTATTTTATTGCCAACCCTCCAACCCCTTTGTTTAAAAAAACTGTGCTAAAATTATTGAATGCTAATTGCTTTCTTATTGTTGTCTTTTCTTAGGAGGGAAGTTTCGAGTGTGGGTAGCTACTAGTGAGAATCCAGCTGCAGGAACTGATGCTGTAGTTTCTCTCATAGTATATGGAGACAAAGGGAAGTCTGATGATATCATCTTAGGATGTGGAGATGGTAAATTTGAATCTGGTAACGAAGATGAATTCACGGTATGTAATTAAATCAGTTCATTCTTGGAGCATGACATCACAAATTTCATGCTTGTTATCATGACAATAAATATTTTGAATCTTGAATCTTTTGAAACTCAAAGTGAACTATCTACCCCTACAAGATGAAAAACATGTACAGTGTAGTGCTGTTAAGAATTCAAAAAGAGTTCATTTAAAATTATGCAATTATCGTTAACTTTTTTATTTTTCCAAGCAAATTTTAAGAGAAATGTAAGGCCTTATAACAACAAGAAATTGAAGATTTGTAATTGTTTTGAAGAGAACAGAAAGTAAATTTGAAAAAACCTAGCAATGAAAACAAAAGCTACAATGAAGCAGATGGATGATAAGTTGACAGTTTGCCTGTCTTTTCCTGTTTTTAGGTGAGTGTGGGGAACGTTGGTGACATCTTCAAGATCCGAATTGGTCATGATGAAAGCACTGAGTTTGCTGGTTGGCTGTGTGAAGAGGTAAGTTATAAATTATTATGATAGTGGAGATGATATGATTGGTCAGGATCTGATCACATGGTGGTTGACATTGACCAATCAGAATGACTAATGTAGCATGTGTGCGTACTACTTAAAAATCACTAACTTGATCTGTAGCACTGTTATCAATTAAGCAATCTCTAACACTTCATTCTGGAGGAGCGATTGTCGAGAGTTAATAAATCATATGAATGGTTTGAATTCAGGCCTTTCTTAACTTGACACTTGTGTCCTTGAGCGAGACAATTGACTCTAATTACTTCTCATCACCCAGGGATTAATAAATCGAGGTAGCTATGAAGGCAGAGATTGTTATTAGGATTGAATTGGTGTCAATGTGGCTACATACTCGTACAGAGTTAAAGTGGCAATTTCATGGTTATTGATGTTACATTGACAAAATGTAACTCAAATTGAATTTTGTAGTTATCATGATAATATTTTTTAACATCAAGATGTAAGTGCACTATTGAAAAAAAAGAAAGATTTCTGATTTCTGATTTCCTTCCCACCGTCCTGAATTCACATGTAGATCTCAACGATATAAAAATAGCCCCATTCCCCACCTAACTCGCATTTTAAACAACAATTAAGCTCAATGCCAGTACCTCCCTCTTTTTTTCTATCATAGAGACGCTGGGTTTTTTTTATTGCTTGGTTTAACCCATACTCTCCAAGTCATTGTTTAAGTTCACCTTTTTCATACTTATTTTCTCAAATAATCGTAGGTTTCTTTATAATTGTCCTTTCTGAATTTTAATTTTTATTTGCTAAAGACCACTTTTCTTTCTCCGTTAATTTCATTTCCTTTTTTTGTGTTTCAAGTTTTTTAATGTGTACATGTGCAAATTTTTAATTCGGCTTCTGGCCGCGAATCGTTTTTAATTGTGAATAAACCATTTCAAATCAAATCAAATCAAATACCTGTGGTCAGTTTAAAGTAAAAGTAACCAAGGATGACCTGATATTTCAGGACTACCAGTGACTTGATGAATGTTTTCTATAGGTCTCAATCTCAGTTTTAGACCTTGTCCAAATTGGCGGCTAAAGCTGGATCGCCGCGTCATCATGCGTTAAAGTATAGGATGTCCTTAGCAACACACTTAGTAACAGTCGTAGCCGTAGCTGTAGTCACCAATTCGGATACGACCTTAGAGCTTGGGTCTTGGAAGCAATCTACTGTTGCAACCTAAGTATAGGATGTCCTTAGCATCACACTTAGTAACAGTCGTAGCCGTAGCTGTAGTCACCAATTCGGATATGACCTTAGAGATTGGGTCTTGGAAGAAATCTACTGCTGCAACCTAAGTATAGGATGTCCTTAGCAACACACTTAGTAACAGTCGTAGCCGTAGCTGTAGTCGCCAATTCGAATACGACCTTAGAGCTTGGGTCTTGGAAGAAATATACTGTTGCAGCCTAAACTTTTCTCCTTACATGTTTGTTTTACCTTGCTGGAGCTGGATGTACAAAGCTATCTTCAGCTTACTATGAATTTCATTATGATTTGAACACCTACCCACTCATTACTGAGGTCTGACCGGGAATTTCTGGAGAGATTCCACCTTGAATGTTGAGCTTGCCATGTATGGGTCTAGCAGTGGTACATTGTCAGTTTCATTAGACAGTTGGATCGTCATAGTCACAATCTATTATAGTTTGTAATGTGAATAGATTATGATTCTCTTCTACTGCCTTCACTGCTCTGTGGTGGTTGATGTATTGATATTCTACATTACTTCGATGATTTGACTTTCGTTTTATATTTGGATGAGTGAAAGCAAGGAGGTAAAAGCAATGGGAGTGATTTGTTATTAGATTTGACATAACAGCTTTGTGTGAGTCTACCACGTAGAATTGAAATCTAATTAGTGCTTTATTCAGCATCCATCCGAATTGGATTGGCAAAATTTTCTTAACTTATTCATCCCACAATTCTATTCTTTGTTCTAAAAGTATGGGTGGGGTACAATTTGACAGTTCTAATTTTTTTTTTTTTGAAATTGGCAAACCTAGAAGTGTATAATGTTGGTGTCTGTTTTTCAAGTTGTCTTCAAAAGTGTTTCTATTCCCAATTCAACTTGTTTCTTTATCGTTCTGTTTGTTCAATTTGTATTTTTGTTCAATTGTGGTTTTGTGTTATGCCTCATCTTTTTGTTAAGTAAGCATCAAGAGATGCAATATTTTGATGGATCAGTTTGTATAATGTGAGTTATTACAGGCAAGGGTTGTCAAGTTGTTTCAGCAAACTAATGATTCTTAAGGGATATTTTATTTCAAAACTCTACCCTTACTTAAAGAGGGTCTCCAAGGTCAAAGTTCAGTTTTGTGATGCACTCATTTTTTAATGGATAGATTCCTTATGAAAGTCAGGGGGAAAACTACAAGTCTCTTACCTGGCATTAAAATGGTGTAAATTGTCATTTTATCTGGAACTCTTTCGTAGCGAAATTTCAATCATGATTTCATTGAACATTAAAAACAAATGGGTCTTTACAAAGAGGTTTTTTGTTGTGCTGGTCATATCTGATGCCGTTTTGATTGAATTTTATAAACAATTTAGGAATGAACTAAAAATTCTCTGTACAGAAACTTAGGCTACAGACCATAAATTTGAAATGTGACATCTCACATGTATTTTTATTTTGAAAAAAATTGCACTTGAAGGGTATCAAACACCAACTTAACATGAGTTTAGAGACTTCTAAGGTTTCCCCCATTTTCATAAGAGCTCTACCTATTGACAAATGAGTGGATCACAAAATTGAATTTGACCTTGTAGGCCATCTTTAAAAGAACTTTGGCATGAATAAGATTTTTTTTTTTATCTGATCAAGTAAAGATCTTAGCAATTATGAAGTGATTTTAGAGGATGTGCATAACCAAATAAATGTAGGTGTTTGCTTTATAATATGTTATGTATGTTTTAACAAAAAATTACCCTGGTAAACAAAAAGATAGTTTAAACAAATATTTATATAAATATCATGTTTATTATAAAAAAAAATTTTTTAATTTTTTAATTCTTATTCTTATTATTTTTTTTAATTATTTGTATTTATTCTTTATTTTTTAGTTTAATAAAAAAGAGTGGTGGAGGGGCTGTACAATAAAAAGAAAAAAATTGTACATATCAAAAGGTTTAAGTCAAAATAAAAATTACCAAAGTGGACGGTCAACTTAACAAAACACTCAGTGTAAAAATAGAAGCCAAACTCATTAAATTGACCTACAACCTGACAACCAGAAAAAGCTTTTCAGTTTAAATTGAATTTGTAACTGTTGGCATAACCCTAAAATACAACGAACACAAAAGGAACTAAATACATAAAACAGAAAGGGCTGTATATAAAAGGTTGATGTGAAAGGCATCTAACACAGTATTTCAAAATGGAGACATTTCCTTTTAACGGAAACAGAGTGTTGAGAAATAAGACAGAAACAAATAATAGAACAAAAAGGATTGATCAAAGTGATCATGAAGTAGAGGTAGATGTACAAATAGACAGGGGAACTCACCAGCCATTAAAATACACTAAGCAGTGACTGAAGAAAGGAGGGAAAGATGAAGGAGGGTGAAGAAGCTGAATGATAAAATACTCTGAATTAAAGAGATTTGTTGTAATTTGAGAGATGTGATCAAGAAGATTTGTTGATAGTCTTGAAACTAGTGTTTTACCTGTTGTTAAAGTGCAAATTTCAGATCTTATTGCCTGGCCAGGCAATTTAAATAAACACCATTAACATGAAACAAAATGAGGTATAGTACATGTTTAGTGATGTCACAGATTGGTTTGATTATTCTTGAAAACTATAGGATTGGACATTTTTCAAAACAAGACTAGTGGTGTACTAAAAAAGCACTTTAAAAAAGCACTGATAATGCACTACACCATCCCATGATGATGGTTCTTTCGTAGATGAGTGGGCTTACTACAATTATTTTATATTACGGTTCTTAGATGATTGGAATGCATACTCTTCTACTGATATACCAAGATCCCTTTAAATTCTAACCAATGCACTCCAAGGCAGTCTGTGATGATACATGTAGATCAGTTATGACCAAGACCGCTAAGAACTCCAAGGTGTGTTCATTCTTCACTAAGGCCTCGCTGTAAATTTGTTCTTTTTTTCCTTCTTGATTGATCATGTCTTTCGTAGGCTTCTTTATTGTTTAAAGCAAGGTTATTTGATTGTAAGCATGAATAAGAATTGATGTCAATGCCATGAGTTAACTATACCGCTGGACTTGAACGCATTAATTCAATCAAGGTAGCCGCTAAACCATTGAGGCAGAAGGAAATGGATTATGGAGGCCTTTCAGGGTGACTTTAAATTTCTCACTTTATTTACTCCATTTCAACTAGAAAAAGGTATCTACAAAAATGGCCTTGTCACAAGGAAGAAGTATTCCTTCTCTATTTTCTGACTGTTTTGGAATTAACTTGGCTTAGTATTTCAAACAGAAACAAAATCAAAGATAGATGAAAATACAGATTAAAGGACCTTGTTTCCATTCTGCTGTTGTACTTTTAAGGCATTTTGTGATTATGATTACAAGTAACAGAGATGCAGAAAACATCATCTCATCTTAAGAACTGCATTTTCTGCACAGTTGGTTTACATATATTTGAGTCTATGTACAATTTGAGATATTGAACCAATTTTCACACTCTAAAAGATATGTAAAAATATTTTGAACTTTTTCCAACCAAATGTACATTTTTAGAACAAACTACAATCATTCATAAGCTTAGTTGAAGTACATGTTCAAGTAATATTCACTTAAAAATCAACATAGATAAGAAATTCCTTTGGAGCCATCTTAGGCTTGGTGCCATTCCATCAAGCGTACTCATACTGAGGCTGGAAGGAAGAAATAGTCTGGTCCTTTTTGTAGAATGATCACAGTATTTATTACAGTTGTTTCAGTGAGGGTATGAAGTAGAGAGACGAGACTAGTGGTAAGGAAAGAGAAGTCTTTAGATTATTGGTTGATGTACAATATTGCCATGACTGTTGCAATTAAGACCTGATCACAGCTACAATACTACAGCAGAATGGCAGTTAGGCAACTTTGTTATTAGAATTTAGTTTCTTCTGTTTATTCTGATAAGTTCTTTCAAGCTACGAGACAAGTTTGTGCAGCATGAGAAATTGTAATAGTTCATGGAAAGTCTAATGTTTACTGATCCATCAAATTGCATCATCGCTGTATATGTACAAGAGTATGGGGCAATGGGAAATTACAAACTAGGACGTAACGAAGGGTTGATAACAAGCTGGACCAAAATAACCACTCAATAAATGAGTATAGGTGTGTTTGGTAGCTGGTATCTTGTAGGCATGGTGGCCATTGATTAGTGAGGTGTATCAAGGTTACCAATCAATATATATATCATGCCTCATTATTGGTGATTACCATCAAGGTAGCATTTCCATCGTTGCTATTAAAACCACGCAACTGTTATCTCCATAACAATTTCTCTCTGCTTCCAAAAAAAGAAAATGAAGCTAAATCTTGATGAAATGATAAATTGTATTCGGTTTTTAAAAGCAGTTTCCACCGAAGAACTAACCAATTGGAGCTTTCAAATATAATACCACCAATTCTGGATAAAACCATCACAGCTCATACAGAGATTAATCCAAAATAAATCAAAGTTTATCAGAAGGTTTTCTAGGTTTTTAAGAACTACACCTAGAAACCAAACCATCTTGTCTTCACACAAGGTAGGGTGTAACCATTCTTCCTACAAGCTGGTAGAGAGATCTGTTACCATCTTGTCTTCACACAAGGTAGGGTGTAACTGTTCTTCCTACTGGCAGGGAGAGAGATCTGTTACCATCTTGTCTTCACACAAGGTAGGGTGTAACCATTCTCCCTACTGGCAGGGAGAGAGATCTGTTACCAATCCTTGTTCCAAAACAGAGCCAGGCTACTTTCCCTTCAAGCCTCCCTTTATTTTATTTTATTTTATTTTTATTTTTTTTTTTTGGGGGGAGGGAGATGGCTTCATAGATGAGAGAGAAACCAAGATAGCAAACATGATCAGTTCTTGTATAAATTAAACCAAGTCCCCAGTGAAATTGTAATGGTTTAAGTGACCATTTCAATACTTCTTTGATCAATTTAAAATTGCTGTGTTTCAGATGTTGAGCCAAACCTTTACCGTCAATGTTGCTGACCAAATTTTAATCAGGTTGACTAAAAATAGATTGGTATTAAGGAGTCTTGCCATGACCAAATGGAATATAAACGGCTATAAAAAGTCAATTAAATCTCCTTCACCCAATTCTGTTCTAAAAATGTCCAACTTGGTGATGATGTCTTTTATTAATAATTCCCATTGTGAATAAGAAGAATGTCATCAGAAAAACAGCTTTAGATTGGATTGTCTTGTGACTTGTTGACTGTCATGTTTACTTACCTCAGTAAGCTGTCTAGATCCCTACCTCCCACAGTCTTCTACAACCAGAGCCGTGTTGCAATTGGCTTGAGTGGTACCCCCCCCCCTCCGCACCACACTCACCCACTCATTTATTCAACTTTATACATTAGATCTCATCTCTGAAAGAAGATTTAGTTTTTAAGAAATATTTAAAATCATTATCTTTAAAACTTTAAGTAGGTGCTTCATTTAAACTGTACCAGTGAATTTAATTCAACCTGGCCGAGAAAAAGAGGAGAATCTCAAGGATTTTTCATCTCAGTGGTGAAAACCACCAGAGATTTGACTTTTATAGATTCCATTTCATTTATAAATTGGTCTTTTTTTGAGACTGCTTGATTTCCCATGGTGGACACTGAACTATGATTGATGCTTTCAGACGAGGCTAATGTACGTACACAAATAACAATAACCTCTATCTCTTACATGTATAAGTTAAAGGGATACTGCCTTCTGATTAGGCGCATTGTGCTATAAAAAGTGTTTGTTTTGAAATTAATGTGGTTGGAAAGATGTTTTCAAAGTACAGTTTAATGATTCACGCAAGAATCCCTCAAAATTGTGTAGTTTTCCTTTTACTTTGTGATCTAACATGGTCCATAATTTTGTGGAGTCGAAAATTGTGTCATGCAAAATGGCAGACCGTGTTGGTTCATGAAGCAAAAGGGAAACCACACAATTTCGAGAGATGTTTGTGCGAATTCTTGTAATCTACTTTTAAAAATCTTTCCAACCTTTTTAATTTCATAACAGATGCTTTTTGTCGCCCAATGTGCCCCATCTGAAGGCAATGTGTCCCTTTAACAAGAAACTTGTGGTTAGTTATTTATTGCTCCCGTGCTTTAGATGTTCATTAAGTCTGACTGATCATTTATGATGTATGCAGTCCTGAATATAGGGATTGGGTTTTTTTGTTTAGTTGTTGGCAATTTTAAAAAACAGCTTGTATCCTTAAAAAAAAATTTTTTTAACAACCTTTACTTCTTTTTTATAATAATTGCTTATATTTAATAACTATGAGGTGTGTTTGATTATGGTGTACGTGCTTTATTTTAGCGTTTGGTTTGAAACCTTTCAAGATATCAATCTTGAGTCAAGTGATGCTTACTGTATTGTAATCCAAGCATAATAATGCAATATGAATTGACAAGGACTTTTAGTTAGATTAAATAGCTATGTACGTGCTTGCCTTTACATAGATCACTAAGTCAATGGAGAATATGCATAGAATGCATGGAACCATTCAATCTTTAGATCTGAGAATAATATTAATTGCTTTATGGCGTGCTGGGCCGAGCGGATAAGAGCACCAAACTCAAGCTCTGGTGTTTCTGATCAGCAGAGCGTCGGTTCGAGTCCCAGTCATGACACTTGTGTCCTTAAGCACTACACTTAACCATAATTGCTTCGTCCTTCAGTTGGGATGTAAAGCTGTTGGTCCCTACTTAATGTTGAAGTGCCTTGAGCGTCACTGAGTGACGGATATGAGCGCTGTATAAGAAGCCACTATTATTATTATTATTATTATTAAAGGTGCCATCACATTACGATTTTACTGATTAATGGGAGTCTTTGAACCTAGGTGGCAGCACACATACTAGGAAAATTGTTGTTGTTCACACGGGTATATGTACATTTCCGATAATAATGGATTTACCTTGTAAGTCTGCTGCCACCTAGCATCGCAAAAAGTCTCAGTATTTGGAAACCTAACCTTTGACCTCATTTTTTTTTCTTTGACTAGGTTCGTTTGCAAGACATTCATACTGGAGATGAGATGGTGTTTCCTTGTGGTCGTTGGATGTCACGTGGTGAAGACGATGGTGAGATATGTCGTGAGCTACCTGCAATTATAGATGGCAATCCTGTTTACCCAGGTAGGTACAGTTATTATCTGCTTTCAGGTAGTCAAAAATTAACTCCTTTAAGTTGATTAGTTTGGGTTTTAGCCTGCTTTATCCCAGTTAGTCAAAAGTTAATTCCATTAAGCTGATTGTTCTGGGTTTCAGTTTACTTTATCCCAGGTAGCCAACAATTTACTTGCTTAAGTTGATTGGTCTAGGTTTAAGTTTTTAGATGACAGGGTTTTCTTTGTTTGAAAAGTAAAATAGTAAGACCTGATGAGTTTATGGAGATTTTCATAAATTCAAACCATAAGGAATCAGTATTGAAATCCACTCATGTTTATGTACTTTTCACATTTGTTAGACTTTTTTCTAAATCTTCTGTACAATCTTTCTGTGGCCACACAGTCATATTCACTCAACATCTATCGATTTTCTTTTCATGCAGTATTGAATTACTATGTTGCCGTGGTAACTGGGAACTACTGGAATGCTGGGACATCAGCGGATGTGTACATCACATTGTATGGTGAGCGAGGGGATACTGGGCCAAGATTGCTCTTCAAAACTAAGAGGGCAAAGAAGTTTGACAAAGGAAAGGTGAGTAGTCTTTAAATGGACAATTCTGTGGTTCGCTTGTCATGCTAATCTCAGGAATTATTCTGTGGTTCGCTTGTCATGCTAACCTCAGGAATTATTCTGTGGTTCGCTTGTCATGCTAATCTCAGGAATTATTCTGTGGTTTGCTTGTCATGCTAATCTCAGGAATTATTCTGTGGTTTGCTTGTCATGCTAATCTCAGGAATTATTCTGTGGTTCGCTTGTCATGCTAATCTCAGGAACTATTCTGTGGTTCGCTTGTCATGCTAATCTCAGGAATTATTCTGTGGTTCACTTGTCATGCTAATCTCAGGAATTATTCTGTGGTTTGCTTGTCATGCTAATCTCAGGAATTATTCTGTGGTTTGCTTGTCATGCTAATCTCAGGAATTATTCTGTGGTTCGCTTGTCATGCTAATCTCAGGAATTATTCTGTGGTTCGCTTGTCATGCTAATCTCAGGAATTATTCTGTGGTTCGCTTGTCATGCTAATCTCAGGAATTATTCTGTGGTTCGCTTGTCATGCTAACCTCGAATTATTCTGTGGTTCGCTTGTCATGCTAATCTCAGGAATTATTCTGTGGTTTGCTTGTCATGCTAATCTCAGGAATTATTCTGTGGTTTGCTTGTCATGCTAATCTCAGGAATTATTCTGTGGTTTGCTTGTCATGCTAATCTCAGGAATTATTCTGTGGTTCGCTTGTCATGCTAATCTCAGGAATTATTCTGTGGTTCGCTTGTCATGCTAATCTCAGGAATTATTCTGTGGTTCGCTTGTCATGCTAATCTCAGGATTTCTGAATGGTTTCAAATGACATGATGTTTTGATATTGATACTAAAAATTCAACATACTAAGTTCAGAAAATCATTAAGAAAATTTATTCCAGGTAACTGTCAAACTTCCCAAATGTATAAATGTGTACATAAAAGCAGGTTAACGGTCCTTCAGTTTTCTTGGCCATCTTGAGAATCTCTCGGTATTCTTTTCTTGTCAGACGGATGTGTTTAATGTCGAAGCTGTGTCTCTTGGATTACTGCAGAAGGTTCTCATTGGTCATAACTCCACCCAATCAGGTATCGTATGATTGAAACAATGTTTAACGCAGTAGTTTGATGCCCTCTCTCACCCAGTTCTGGATTGCTTTTTTAAAGTTCCGATGGTTGTTACACTGATGCGCAGGGGTCCTGTGATAGATGATGCACACTTAAAACATCCTCAACCTCCCCCCCCCCACCCCCAAGTCTGATGGGCCAAATTCACCTCATTATTGATTTGATGCCTGACGAGGCAAATGTTAAACTCTAGATATCAGATTTAAACACAGGTGCATTGAACATAAGTGTATTGGAATGAATTTGCACTTGAAATATATTGTAATTGCTTTGCTTTCATGTTTGTAGGTGATGGTTGGTATTTAGAGAAGGTAACAGTGAAGGAACACAAGGGATCAAGTCAAGAGTCTGTATTTCCTTGTAACTGCTGGTTAGATGCAACTCAAGATGAGGACAGTAAAACAAGCTGTGAACTCTTTGTCAACAACAAGCCCAAAAACTGTAAGCACCCAACTAATGTCTGGACTTTTGTTTCTCTATTTCCTATATAAATATATCAATAGCTAAAGAAAGTAACTGTCAATGAATGTCAGGCAGAAGGAAAATTTCTTTTTAGGGTAGAGTTTCTTTTGCAATTAATGTGAAAAGGGAAGGAAATCAGAGTCGCAAGTTTTGTTGTTTTTTAGAATTTAAAAATCCTTTTATTAGCAGAAAAGCTGGCAATTCAGTTATTATATATAAATATCTGATTTTGGTTGTTACAACCAAAATTAAGGACAATGTGTTTACATGCTAACAATTTTGCATGGTTTTTCACTATTTTCTCCTGGCTCACACAACAGACTAAACTCAAATTTTCACAGGGTTGTTATTTTTGTGTATGGTTGATCACACAAAATATCAACACTGTCTGTGACTATTATGTCAGCTGTACCAATCCTGTACAATACTTTTATAGTCAATGTTTTTGGAACAGTGTGCTTCAAATTGTGTAAACCTAGAAGGCTACCCAGTCTGGCAACTGCCAGCTAGCATTCTTAAGTCTTCCATTAGCAAATTATAAGTTTAAATTGTATTCAGAACAATTCAGTTCCTTGGTGTACTCCCATGACAGAAGTGTGGAATTGAATGTAACACTTTGCAGTGATATTTACTATGCACATCATTTACATCAAGTTGAGTGTCATGGCCAAGTTGAAAGCTTAATTATCTACAGAGTGTGGTTTTGAATCCCTGCTAAACTGAACCTCATTTTTACTATAAAATGTATGGGTTTTGAGGCTTTGCATGGTGAGGTATCAATGTAAATTCAGTTTGTGGTATCACCATGTGTGTATATCTACTTTGCTGTGTAGATTTGTACCTTGAGAACTTGCTTCAAATAATTTAACCTGTGTGTTTTTATTATATTGTTCATGAGGCTTGAATTAACAGAGTTTTTGTGTGTACTTTTGCCTTTCTTCTTTTATCTTGGTTTGCATGCATCGGGTGGTAATTCACAAACAGTGGAAAAAGAAATGGTAAGAAATCAACGCTATTAGGAATGTTTGGCTGTAAGGGCACAATTAGACATGGGTTATGCATTGCTGCATTGTCAATGTGAAAACAAATTGATTTGATTGACTTTTGGAGAAATAATTCAATGGTTACTTTTATTTGAGAGAACCATATTTCTAGTGAAGTACCTTGTCATGATGAAGAACACAGTGTATTCATTCCAGCTAGTTTTCTTGAAACTTGTTGTTCAACCAACCTGTAAAATTTGATTCTTGAGCAAAACTACGGTTTTATTTTATTTAATTAAACAAATTCTGCCTTGCTAGTTAAGACAGAGAAAATTTCAAAAGAGCTGATGTTATTGTATGTGGATTCACTACTGTGTCCTCTGTGATGACTCAGTATTTGAAGTTGTTGGTATCTCTAATTTCATTATGCATAGAGTTTCAATGAATACCATCAGGAAAAAATGTGGATTTTGTCAGTTTTTCATATTGAATTTGACATATTTTTTGTTCAGTGGGACCAAGAGAAGTGGAAGTTTCTACCTGGTAATCAACTGGTCTTCATCAACAAAGGATTGGGTAAAGCGATTCAGATCAAACCGGATGGGACCATCGAGGCAACCGTTGACCCCTTTACTAACAAGAAAACAGGTAGATATTGATTCCCAATATGTCAGGGAACTAAAAGATAACCATTGAAATCAGCATAATGGGGTACAAGGGTATCAGCAATATGTTTATCATCTGGACACTCAAGGGCTGCAGGGCCCCGGTTCAGGAAATAGTAGTTTGATGCAGATATTTGGCTATACATACACTTGTCCCACACAAAAGGCATTGATCGTTAATTGTCCATGTGTATTTTGCAAACACAAATGTTTGGGTACTGGCATGTCGCCAGTTTAACTTATTTTATGGGATGGAAAACTTTAACAAGAACAGTGTACACATCCAGCAACATAATAAAATTAATAACGCCCATAGTATGTAACTTAAACTAAATTTTCATTTTTGTATATGTTGTACTTTTAGCCAAGTTTGAAGTGCAGAAGATCAAGGATAACATTTATACAATCAGCAGTGTGGCTAGTCCTGATTCCTTCATTGCCTTCGATGGTAACAAAATCTCTGCCAAGGTAAATATCACACCATCCTCAAAGGAACCGCTGAGTATTCTGTGTTTTCATTTACAATTCTTACCAACAGTTGTTAACTGTGTAAATGAGAAAGAATCCTAAGTTATGTACTGGCTTTTCATTCACAGTAAGAATACTATGAATTGGTTCTGGTGCCTATGGTCTCTCAAATACACAAACAAAAGCATAACCATTTAGAGTCCACTACATGTATTGGTTAATTTGTCAAGAAGGTTGACCAAAAAGGCTTCTTTATTTTTGAATATAATAATAAATACATAGGTATAAAATACAAAGGTACAAAGCAAGTTAAGTAGTATGCTGACAGAATGTGGGTTCAAATCCCAACCAAGTTGGTCAACTTATTCATGCATTGGAGAGAAAATAGTTTGAAGTCTTGCCGTCTCTTTTTTCCTCGTAAATTATTTGTTTTAATGATTTTGGTTCTTTTAGGGAAAGGGGAATGAACTGAAGTTAAGAGTGCAACCAGATCGGACTGTTGTCATGGAAACAGCCAAGAATTCTCCTCTACTGGTGACATTTGGCCAGACAGGGAAACCTGGAGATTGTAGAGGACCATCACTGGGACCTACAAGACAGTTCTACTGTTATACCAAGGTAGGAAATACATACTAACAATAAGTTAATCTGCAATGTTCAAAATGTGTTGGTTTGTTTTCTAGGAGAAATGAAGAAAAAAAAGTATTGTTTTAGTTTTGCCTTTCACTTTGGAATTCACTCCCTGAAGACCCAGACAAATCCACACCGTCCCTCTCTTCCAGCGGAAACTAAAAGCACACTTTTTCGCGCTTGTTTTTCCAGCAATTTGATAAATACTTTTACTTAATATCTTCTCGACTGAATGTTTTACAGGAAAGTGTGTCTTACAAATGCTGTACCATTATTCTAGATTCTAGAGCAGATTTCCTAAGGACTTGACCAGCTTGTTTGGTTTTTGGAAGTGAGAGAAAGCTGGACTTCAGTTTCTTGTAAACTTGTACATAAAGAAGAAACCTTTGGATTATCTGCCATGTTTGTATTCTATTGTAGGGTATGTTTAGAGATGAAGGAATTGTGATGTTCAACACATCCAGAATTCAAACACTGACGGTAACATCAGATAAGAACTGCCTCGCTACAGGATCTAGATCAGAAGATGCTTATTGGAGAGTACGTAAGATTGGAGAAAGTGGATCTGTGCGTATGTTTGAAAGTCTCTCTAAACCAGATAGTTATCTCAGAATCAAAGATGGCCACTGTGACGTTCAGGTAAGATTACTGAACATTATTTGATGTGTTTTTGCAATTTAAAGTATTAAATAGATTGTTTGATGTGTTTTTGCAATTTAAACTATTAAATACTATCTACACAACTAACAACTAATTCCAAAGATATTTCCACGATTTTACCACAAACCTTACTTTCTATAGTTTTTCGCACCATCTTCAAAAAATTTCAAATTGTACTTAAATTAAGAAGTGAAAAATGTGATTATATGATTGAAATTGTTTTATTTAAATATATGAGTATATGAAGTATGAGTATATGAGTATACTTTGTCACGAAACAGTGATACTTACAGTTCAAAGTAAATTGAGTGAAAGATAAAGATCATATGACAAATTGCATAATACATGAATACATGAATATATGAATGTATTTTGTTTGTATGCAGGGAAACGGTGATACTTGCTGTCATTTCAAAGTAGATCGAGTAAAAGACAAAGGTTATATAACATTGCAGTCAGTTAGTAGTCCTGATGTATGCATTGGGTTTGTGTCTGATGGCACCGTCAAACCAACGGTGGATACCGGTGAAGATAACGTACGTCTGTACCCAGAAGTCATTCAATGTGAGTATACCTAAGTGCCATCAGAGTTCTATGGACACTGATGGTACAGTTTAAACCCACAACCTTCAGTGTTCTAGAACAGCTGACAACAAAGAACATTGTTCTGGCATGTGATTTCTCAGACTTTTTCCTGATTTCAAGATTTTCTCAAAATTCCCTTGAGCATTCATATATTTTTTTGAAAGAGGCAATGCACTCACCAAAGGGAGAAAGAAATATACACATTGTGTCCATACCTCTAATTTTGTATTTCTTGTGACGCACGGAATCTGTAAACCTCCTCAATTGTAACATCATGGAGGTGGATCTAGATTAAGAGAGAACCCAGGTCCGCAACTCATTGTTCAGGAATTGTCACATTTGGCAAATGTCATCCTTGTCAGTCAAATTGTTTGGAGAAACCACTGCTTATTGTAGAACTTGCTATTCAAGCTTGACCTTGAATCTACAGTAAGAAATTATTTTCAAAGAGTGTTATTTTCCTTGTTTTGAATCTCTATTGAGTACTTCATTATTGTGTTATTTTGTAGTTGGGACCAAGAAACATTTGACTACACCTACTCCACCAGTATCAGCCAAACCTGCTGTCAATAGAAAGAAACGTAAGTTGACCCACTCTGTGCCAAACATTTCTACATCGGTTAGGAATGTAGGTTTAGGTGGGTTTAGAGTGATACTGTTAGGGAATATCTCACCAGTTTGGTGTTGTAGTGTACCCAAGAGTGACATATAAAGTTGCAATGTAGTGTGGGAGTCTTGCCTGTGTGTTGTAGAGGTCAACTGTGAACATTGTTTATAAATTTTGGTTGAACAAAGAAAAATTGGCTAGAGCGGGATTTGAACCTGCCACCTCCAAATTAACGTACCAGCGCTCTTACCAACTGAGCTATCAAGCCCAAATATTGGCTGTCTCCCTTGTTTTGTCAATATCTTTGTTCAGGGTTGCCAGTCAGAAGCCATTCAGCCAGGGATCACACCCAAGTTTATTATACAATATATATGTACATTTGTTTATTATTTGGGAGATTGCTAACGCTCTAACTGCCACGCTTTGAGATGACAAGAACTATCATAAAAAGGTGTAAAGTGTCTCTATTCCTTACTGCCTGTGCACCCTAGGTACAGATGTACATTGCCGTTTTATGAATAATGAGAGTTATGATTAATAAGTTTTAACGTTTCTGTACTACGTTATTTACTTCTGATGTAACTTAATCATGCCATTTGGTACCTTGACTTCCAGGTGTGATAGCCAAGCAATCCAGTAATAATGCCAAGAAGGTACCAGCACCCATACCCCTCACCCCTACACCAACTCCATCACCACCAATCAGAGAGAAGTCATTTTATGATGGTGAGTAACACAAATGCCTACTTCTACATAATACTGATTTTCATGTGACTTATGCATCCATTAACTGCTAACCCACCAGTTCCTATTAACACTACATGGACCCTTGTGATATGTCAAACCTTATATAGGGTCTATGGCCAGTATGGGTGTTTAATGCCACTTTCATGTAGATATCTTGAGGCATTTAGGTATATGACGTAATCATCTTGATGGAAGCATACTGCTGATGTGTTATACAGTAACGTCTTGTTCTTATTGGGTGGTGCAACAATAGCACTCTGCACTTATGCAAACAGACAAATATGCACGCGTACATGTACATGCCGGGTTTTAAAAGCTAAAGTGACCTCATTAGTTCAGAGTGTTATTATAATGAAAGCACATGGCAGTGATATGTAATCATCCCATGAACAACAGTCCTGCCTGAAACACTAATAACATAAAGTTGTCTGCAGGCATTTTTTTCTACACATAAATTGATATGAAACTTGCTACCACTTAGTGCTGAGAAGTTAAGCAATTCTTTTGATGACATCAACATTTTTTTTTCTTGTAATCTAGCAGCATAAAAACTGCATCATTCTTTGCCAAAACCATCAATGCCTTCATGTGATGTGTGCCTTTTTATTCCATCAAAAACCTTGTCCTGAGAAAATTCTCACAAATATTCTGCAACCCTGCGCTTTATGTCTGTTCTTACAATTCTACTTTTCTTTTCTCCCATTTTTCTTTTCTGTTTTGTCTTACAATCATCCCATTGCCATAAACCCATGTTATCTCACATGTTAAACTTGTTTTGGCTTTAACAAATCCCTGGCTTAACACACAGCTAATAAATTGTTAGAGTATCCTAGTACCCCAACCCCCACCCCAACCCCCGACGGAGGGGACTTTGATGAGTATGATGCAGGTGAGTTAATAAATGTTGTCAAATACAGGGGTCGAAATATCCCATAGAGGACTAGCTGAAAGCTTGTGGTTTAGCCTACCTAGATTTATCTAAACATGGTTGGAATCTTTGCTTGACTTTTATCTTTGGTTTGTGCCGCCCATTGCCAGACATGGACAGTTCATTAGATGTTTAAGGTCAGCAAGATTATGCAAATTACTGACACTCAACAAAAGTGGGTCAAACTGATTTTTAGTCTCAGCGAAAAATTAACTGATTGAAATGAAATATAATGCCTGTCTTTGGAAAATTTGGGTTGAAGACAAGCAGTAATGAAGCTGCTTGTACATACACACCAATAGGGCTTGAAAGGTTTGCTAGAAGATAAAAAGTAAATCAATCAATTGTGACACTGGTCCTGTCAACCCTAAAGTACAGCTTAATTTCGACCCCTGTTGACACACTTATAACTGTTAGACATTGGCACAAATTGGAACTCAAATATGCTTGATGTCTTTGAATTATCTCATTGGTGTGTCATTGTTGAATGTTTGTAAGAAGTAGGTAAAATTAATATGGAAATCTAGATGAAAGAAACAAAATTCTTTCAACTACTTGTTTTAGTTAGTTATGTCACAAATTACATCAATTGTCATTTGCATGTATGGAATGCGTAAAAGCTCTTGCATAACCAACTATGTAACTCTACAATTACATAATAATTACATTAGGTTACTATTTTACTAATTTATGACATTAACTTAAATTTGTTGTGATAAAAAAGAGCCTCAAATGACAACAAGTGAAATCAATTAAATTAAACATATCCAGAACCTCTCTTTGGTAATGTGACCCCTCAGTTTCAAGCTATTCCCTCTTCCACATATATTGACACCACTTTAAAACGTTTGTGTAAAATTTAAAGCATTTCAAATTTATTACAATTTGTTTCAAATTTCTTTGTATTGTACTTAACTTGATTAATTGAAACAATTTTGTTTGGCATTATGATTCAAATTTCTTTTTTCTGTTTTCTTCTTTTTGCTTTTCCAAATTTTTCTTTACTTTAAAATATCACCTGATTACCAACAAATTTACTTTGGCTAATTATTGAACACTGGTAAAATCCAAACTAATAAATTGTTAGAGTTTCTGACTACACCATCCCGTACCCCTACTCCAGTTGCCCCTATCCCATGCCCTACCCCCACCCCCATGAGTGGGAACTTTGATGATTATGATGCAGGTAGGTTTGCTATCACTCATTGAAAAAAAGACACTCTGGCACAATTTTCAATGTCTATCATTCTTAATTACATTGGCACAATTTGTAATTTTACAGAACAATGTCATAGAGTTTATATGCAACATCACTTTTTAAAAACTAAAATGGAAAATTCACAGGCATGACAGGACAAACTGCATGAAATACTGTATTTTGATCTTAACTGAACACAAATACACATCTCTGAGCTTGTTGCATGTTGGTTGAAGGTTGTTGAATTGTTGAATCATGTTTTGGGCTTTTATATCTTGCTATAGTTTTTTTCTTCTTCCCCCCTCTCTATTTCTTCATCTACTTTTGGATTGAAAAGTCTGTCATGCTTTTCAATATTTTTATTTCACTTCATTTCTGATTTTTTTTTTTTAATCTGCACAATTGAAAAAAGTTGACTTTTATTTTTACTTCTTAAACAGAATTAGCATGGCATGGATTTGTAATGAAGAATTACTGATTGGCATTCTATTATAAAAGTTTACTTGGTAAATTGTTTGGACCCAACTTTTTTTAAACTGCCTAAAAATGCAATGGTTTTCTTTATGATCACTTGTGGTGGAAAGTCCAGTTGCATTCCTTACTTTCAAGGTACTGCCTTATCACACTCTCAATAAAAATATGATGCATCAAATTTTCTTTGACCTGCTTGTTAAAATTACAATGATTAGCATTAAGTTATTAGTGATGAGGGCATGTTTGAATTGATACTAGTTCACTGGTAGTAGGTCATTCATGTATGTACACGTAGGTCTAAATCCAAAAGCAGAATATACACCACCAACAAGGTAGCATCTTTAAAAAACATACATTTGAGTTTTAGATATTGGCAATTTTTTTATTATTGTAGTTGCAAGTTTGTTGTTTGTTGGTACGTATGTTGTAGTGTCCATGTAAGGGATTTGTATACTTATTTTAAATGTCAGTGGTTGGCGTAATTTGTATTTAACTTTCAACAAAACAGACAAATAATACAATTGCATTCATTCTCCAGCTCAAACTTTGACTGCATCCTTACTTTTAACACAGGGCCCATTAAACAATCTTTTGAGCTCACATTTTGTTATTTTTCTCTTTCTTGTTCTCATTTCTTAGATTTTAATACCTCTATCAGATTTGGTGATGAGTAAATAATAAATACAAGCTATTTTTTTTCACCTTAGATATTATTTATTGTTGTTAATACTCATCTATTTAATTCATTTTGAGGGAGGTGCCCAAGTCAATGGCACGTTTTCCAGGAATAACCTGGAATAGTTTTGAGTTTTGCTGGATTGGCATACACATACTATCTTTTACCTGCATATCTGTTGTCCTGTCCACAAAAATGAAGGGTGAAAAGGTAGGGACAATCTGCACAGGGTCCCTGACCTCTAAACACCAGCTGTAGAGGGCGCTTTCACATAAGTACTGTCAGGAGAGGGGATGCTATTGGTGGGTATAGTGTAGTTGGTGAAAGCCCTTCTCTATGGTCAGACTTGGTTATGATTGGTGGATGGTTTACACAGCTTTAACATGTCAAGGAAGTAAAACAATACTTGCACTCAGCTAAGAGTCATTTTCAATCTGCCCGTGAGAGATTGGATGTTGTTTGAGAAACAAAAGGGATTTAATGTGCGATAGTCTGACAAACATAATGACTGCATATAGAGTACCCAATTTAACTTCCAATTTCAAAACAACATAAACAAATGTTATTGTTTTAATCAGTAATTTCCTTCATAGAGAGAACTGTGATCAGTTAAAGGTTTATTCAGGATTGTTGTTGATTTTGATTTTAGATGGCGATTGGAAGGTGTGGGTTAAAACAGGCAAGGTTGCAACCAAGGCATCAGTCGTCCTGGTTGTCTATGGTGATGACGGCGTCTCACAACCTTTTACCCTGGGTAAAGGAGGCAAGGAACTGTTCAAAACAGGAGAGGAAAATGAGTTCAAGGTGAGCAGTTTTCAGATGGATGTGATTCTTGAGATGTTTTTCTCTTTTCATTCTAGTAAGTCAAATAATGTCACAGATGATGCAGATGATTGTACATGTAGTTTTAAAATGTTCTTGGTATTTTGTTTTGTTCCAGGTGAATGTACTTAGCGTTGGTGACATATACAAGATTCGTATTGGTCTAGATACAACAAGCAAGAAGGTCTCATGGAGATTGGATCAGGTAAGATCATAATCACAGATTTTAATCTTGAATATTCTAATCTAGGTCTCGTATATCTCAATGATTTGAATCACATTGATTTTAACAATAGTGGTTTTAATCGATTTTTTAATTTCAGTATTTTCTGTTTACTTGATTTCAGTCTTTGTGATTTTATTATCACTGATTTTAAGCCACAGAGATTTCAGTCTCTATTATTTCAGTTTCAGTCATTTCATTCTCAGTGGTTTTGAGTTCAATATTGTTATTTCTTTGATTTTCGATGTATAATACGTAGATTTAATGACACCAACTCTAATCACAGGTCAAGATGAAAGACATGATAACAGATGAACAGATGGTCTTTAAGTTCAAGAATCGATGGTTTTCGTTTCATGAGGATGATGGTGATGTGTGGAGAGAATCACCGGCTGTTAGACCAGGTGTTAAGCCTCTACCAGGTAAGAACAAACAATGGACAAAGAATCTTTAGAGTTTGCTTCATGAGAGTTTTGTTGTTTTATGGAATCTGACTATCAGAACTTACAGCCTCGATGTGAATACATTCAATTGGGGTAAACTAAAAATGTGATGCACCATGTTAAAGCCCTATATATAAGTTTGTGTTGCCACTGTCCTTGTTGTCATGTTCCTAATGTGGGTAATAACAGTATTGAATACCAAGTATTTTTACACCAAAAAGGGGTTCTGACTATTTTTACCCGTTCAGGCTCAAATTTTTTTTGATGGGGGATAAAAGATGGCAGGACTACCAATTAACCCCATCAACATAAACCCTAGTCTTAAACGTTTTATCCAAAGACTAAAAGTTTGATGAGTACAGTTGAGTATTATTTGTGTATTTGCAGTGGTGAAATACTGCATTGAAGTCCAGACAGGCAGTGAGGAAGGATCATCTACTGATGCCGAGGTATATTTCTGCCTTTATGGTGAGAAAGGAGACACTGGTCAAAGAATTCTCAACAAATCCAACCAACAGGACAAGTTCAAACAATCTCAGGTAAACAGTGACTTTATTTATTGACTTTTACCTGAGTAGTTCCTAAAAGATACGGATGGAATGACAATATATCTGATTGGTTTAGCAGTGATCATGTGGTACAATATACAAAATGCTGCTTGATGTAAAAGTATGGAAAATGAAATTTTTCCCTCGTTATGAAAGTGTAAATTTCTATCAAAACATTGACAAAGGCTTTGGTGACCAACTTCAATCACCTTGGGTGCCGCACCAACCTATAATTTCCCCAAGTTTTAGATAAAAGTAATGAATAAGAAGAAAGGTGTATAATAATACCATGTGAACAATCTCTAATGGGTTGTTGGGGTTTGTAACTTTGAGAACCACAATGAATCATAAGATAAAATATCTACATATATTGTAATGACCTAAACTGTACGTTCCAGGTTGCTCTCAGTTATGCAGAGTTTAAATCCCATCTGATGAAGATTTGGTGCAATTGTAACTTGATATTTACAGAGTGACATATTTGAGGTGGAGGCTGTTAGTGTTATGACTCCTACCAAGGTGGTAATAGGACATCGAGGGTCTGGGGCAGGTGCAGGATGGTTCCTGAATGATGTAAT
The DNA here is from genome assembly GCA_023634235.1 of Pisaster brevispinus. Lineage (NCBI taxonomy): Eukaryota > Metazoa > Echinodermata > Asteroidea > Forcipulatida > Asteriidae > Pisaster > Pisaster brevispinus. The sequence continues at coordinate 1,680,988 of JAMKCF010000035.1, forward strand.
CATCAAGGAGAATAAAACGGCTAAGACGGAATATGTCTTCCCATGTAATAGGTAAGACATGTAAAAGACACGCTCCTGCTATCTTGGTGTGCTAACCCATAAGCAGTGTCATGTACTCATTGTTATTAACGATGTATTCAGTTTGTTGATATTTCCTCTTATTGTCTTCATTTTGTTGTTTCTGTTTAGATGGCTTGATGAGGGTCAAGATGATAAGTTAATTGAAAGAGAACTGGAATTAGGAGAAGTCAGAGACATCAAACGTAAGTAAAACAAAAAATGAATTAATAAATACATCAATAAAACAAACACATCTATGTTGTACACAATGAAAAGGATAACAAGGAGTTGCCATGAAATTTATCCTGGAGACAATTTCTCTCCAAAACTGAAATTATTTTTTTAATTATGTGATCTGTTGAATAGATGTTTTTGATAAAAACTTTTATATATTTGACAAATTATATTCTTATTTGGGGTTAAAACCACATTAATTTTAGAAAGTGTGTTTACAAGCTTTCTGTGCCTCTTTTGTAGATTGTTTAATTGATTACTTGTGACACTTAGGATGAGTCCTCAATCATGCCTCTTGAACCTTGATCCAGTGTTGGCAGCACTAATGACTTGGGGGTAAATAGAGTGCTCTAATAAGGTATTGACCAGGTTGTATTTCTTGTCTTTAGCCCATGAGTGGCAGGTGTATGTAACTACAGGTAGTGATACATCAGCAGGTACTACAGCTATGGTGACATTAGTGGCTTATGGTGATAAAGATATGACTGAGGTTGCGTTGATACCAGGAGAGGATGGCTTCCTCCCTGGCAAGACTCAAGATGTTAGGGTAAGTACACAGTTACCATTATGCTCAATGAAGCATAACCTGTTGGTATGTTTGATGCAATTCTATCATAAATTACACCCACTTTACACAGCTGCGTTCCTTGTTCTTGGTTACCATTCTGGGAGTTATTTTACCGGCCAATCCACAGTTTACTTGCTATATTGTACCTTAGATTACTTTGAACCTCAAGTAGATATCTTTAACCTCAAGTTTCTTGAAACAGAAATTACAGCTCCTTTTGTTATAATAATAACATATTTCTTAATATAGATTTATTTTATCTTGACATTAATAGGTATATCTGGGTGATATTGGTCAACTCTATAAGATCCGTATTGGTCATGACAACTGTGCCCCCAATGCCAGCTGGTATCTGAAGACAGTGCGTATGGTGGACTTGAATGACAACGTTGAAGTGCAGTTTGATTTTGATCGTTGGTTATCAGAGAAGCATGATGATTTGGATGTTTGGAGAGAGTTGCCTGCTGTGCTGAATGGAAAGAAACCACTACCAGGTTAGCCTCAGATTCAGATACATATTTATTTCCTTAGTTCTATGAAAAATAATGACAAATAATTGTAATGATGGAGTTAAGCAAAAATAAAAACAAGTAGCAATAAGCAGGATAAATATAGTAAGTAGAGTATGGGGCTGTTTTTATAAGCAGAAGCGTAGAAAACAGCGAAACAAAAAAACTAACTAACAAACAGACACACAAAAAAAGGAAAGACAAACATGGGACATGACAATGTTTTAATTAATGAAAATATGGCAAAACAGTTCAAGCAAAAGGGATAATAAATAAACAGGTAAGAAAGCTTAAGAGGTCTCTTATGTACTGGATCACTGTAGTCTACATGATGTGTGCCAGCCAGTTACAACCCATGCAAAGACATTGAACTCCTATAGAGACAAATCCAAGCAAGAATGATATGCCCCAAGTTTGGCCTGGGTGCTGAAGGCATCATGGGAGGATGTTCTTAACAATATCTTTAAAGTTTTAGGTTTGGATCAACTCATGTTTGTGTATTACTGGGCATAGAATTTCATGCTGATCTGATGTATAACCCCAAACATACCTTGTATCCTTCCAGTGCCAACTGCATACATCCATGCTCATGAGCTCAAGTCTGTTGTTTTTGGTTCAGTTCAGCACAACACTATTTTCCAGAGAAGGTTAAGCTGAAGAAAAACAGCTCAAAATTATAAAGTAGGAATTATTGTAAAAACCAATGGATTATTGTCTCTTTAATCCAACAGTGACTAGGTACTACATCCAAGTTTACACAGGCAAAGAAGACAACTCAAACACTAACGCCAACGTCTACATGCAACTATCCGGAAAGAACGGAGACTCTGGCAAACGTCATCTGATCAGATCTAAGAACAACAAAGAGAACAAATTCCAAGCTGGTCAGATGGATGTGTTTGAAATTGAGGCTGTTTATTTGGGCCGTTTGCAGAAGGTCATTGTGGGGCATGATGGGAAAGAAGCTGGACAGGGATGGTATTTGGAGAAGGTGGTCGTTAAGGAATCTAAGAATGCTAAGAATGAACTGTTCTTCCCTTGCAAAAAGTAAGAATTGGATTTTGACAACAAATGTTAATGGTTGAAATAGGGGACTTAAAGTATAATCAGTAATAATATACATATAGTGGATGCTCAGTCCATGCTTTCTCATGGCATAAGCTTTGAGCAAGACAAACAACTACTATTCATGCTTGTAAGACATCAAGCAGTAAATCCCATAGAAACATCAAGGCATGTAAAGGTTCTATGTTGATGTTGTGTTACAAATTTACTTCACAGATGGTTGGATGCAGGTCAAGATGATCAAAAGATTGAGAGAGAACTGGTACCCGCCAAACCATCATCAGGTATAAGTCAATGTAGTTTTTTAAAGCTGCTAAACCAATATTAACCCTTCCATTTCCCTATAATCATCACTATATGCCCAGACATGGTTTTATTCTTGTATTTTGAAACAACTTTCATGTAAAAATGTCTGAAAAAAATAAATGTCAAAAACAGAAATTAGTTTTGTTTTAGAAACATATATTACTATGTTAACATGGGAAACATTGGAGAACATCCATTCAGGACATGACCTTTACTATGACCTTTTTGGTTGAGTGGAAGTAGGTCAGATCTTGCAGCTGATTACAGCTGTATGGGCATTTTGAAACAAGCCAATTCTGGCTGCTGTGGTCTCTAAAGGCTTATGTCATTTCAGATCAATAGACTTCAGCTATGGCTATGACTACGGCCATTGGCTGCAACAACGTCAAAGAATGAAATTTTTTCCCATAAATACTGCCATAACTGCCATATGAACATGGTCATACTCTTCGATTGATGTCTTTTTTCATATTTTTAGCATTTATTTTTGTGGTCATGTGGTCAATAAGATTTCCTCTAATTTAAGCCGAATTTAATTGTCATCTTCATAGCTCCTAATCCAGTGACGTCCGAGTCAGCAACTTGCCAAACCAACAGTATCACTGTCACCTGGAAACAACCATCCTCTGGTACGGTCAAAGGTTATCGTGTGACCTGTGATCCTCCAGATTGCCCTGCTGCTGAGGTCATCTTTGCAGATGTCAAGACTACAAAGGCTGAGTTCAGTGGGTTGACAGCCGGCAAGGCATATCAGTTTGATATCGTTGCAACCAATGGAGAGGTAGATAGTGATAAAGTCACCTTGAAGGCAAATGCAAGTAAGTATCAAGACATGAAAGCTGACTACTTGAGATATTTAAGATACAAATGGCAATAGAACATCATGAATAATTATGAGATGTGACATTTTATGGTGTCATTAAAGGTAGGGTCAAACTTTGAAAATGATCCTGAAAAAATAGTGTAATTTCCATCCGAAAGCCTCCTTGTTATAAAGATGATAATGGTTGGAAGCATCTTACAAAATTATTTTGTCTGAAATGCCCCCGTTGATTAGAAAGCAAACGGACACCATGGAAATTTGAATCTCCAAAACTCACCTCAAGGTGAGTTTTAGAGATTTAAATTTCCATTGTGATGAATGCTGCTGCCAGAGATGTGGTTGGTACTCACTGTGACCTCGGTTTATATATGTATATTTTCATATTCAGACTACATTTATACTCATGGCTGTAGTTTTAACTTTGTTTTCTCTAATGACATATGTGATCTTAAAATAGAGTGTACATTTGTTCAATCCTTAGAACCTAACCCAGTCTTAGATGCATCCTTGGAGAGTACTCAAGACACCATCATAGCTACCTGGGCACACCCTGAGGGTGAACTGACAGGCTTTAAACTCCGTATCTCACCATCTGATGCTAAGAAATCTGTATTGAAGATCAAAGATACTAGTACAACTAGAGCTGAGTTTATTGGTCTGACCCCTAGTAAGAAATACAAAGTGGATATCATAGCTACAAGTGGAGAATCAGACAGTGAGAAAGTCACACTACAAGAATCAACAAGTAAGCTTTAAACTGTATCAGATTAAATTAGATTGGATTTAATAAATGATTTATTGTTCCAATGATAAAATTATCAACATTGCAGTTCATGGGCTGAATTACATCAAACCTAAAAACCCATTCCTTTTATTTAAACCAATAAGTCAAAAGAGTTGAACATTGTGTATGAATTGAATTGAAAGCTGATCATTATTGACTTGTCCATCATCAATAAACTTTTGCCACCTCTGGTCAGAATCCTTAAAACATGGTCTTAGTTTTATTAAGACCATATTTAAAATTTCACCAATTCTTTCCCTTCAGAAATGCCAGAAATTCATGTGTTGACGGTATCAGAAGTAAAGTCTACTAAATCAACCAACAACTCGCTGACTGTCTCCTGGGCTAAACCAGAAGGGGATGTGAATGGATACCGTCTCTTGATCCAACCAGCAGAGGGCGCTACACCAGAGGTCAAGATGAGCGGGGCTGATAAGACAACGGCAGAGTTCAAAGGGTTATCATCAGGTCAGGAGTACACAGTGGAGGTTTATACTGTGTACAATGACCAAGAGAGTGACAAGATGACTGTAACAGCCAGAACAGGTGAGTGTGCGGCTGTAGCGTATTTTATTTTAATTTTATGTATTAATTCTGGTTGTGAAGCCAGTGAGAAAGTCAACTTCTCAGAAAAGTGAACTTAATCACTAGCCAGGAATCCCATGGAGAGAAGACAAGGAAGGAAGTTTCAGTTTTAGATGTGGGAGGAAAAACCGAAGAGAATTATTCCAGGGAAACCCACGCAATCTGGTGGGGATTGAAAACCCAATCCACATAGTGCTCCCGGCGGAATTCAAACAGGAGTCTGAGAGGTGGAAGGTGAGGAAAGATACCACTACGATAACCTGACCCCCCATTAGTGTATTGAAGAGTACATTCATTTCATTTCTCTAGACACCAAGAGACATCGTAAAGGAATGGTAATTAAACCATTGGAAGAGTACATTCATTCTGATCAACTAGACATCAAGAAACATGTTAGAATGGGATGTCTCATTATTACAACTCTCAAGTTAACAAGAACTTAAGCATATATTTAGTTTGTAAAGAGTTGTTAATCCACTCTTCTAGTCAACAAAGTATCCCATGTTAGTCTTGATTGTATATCATCAGTATTAGGAACTGCAAATTCAATAAAACAAATATCATAACAGCTGAATCATAACTCATGAACTGTTTCAAAAAATCATAACAGTTACAGGAGATATTTTGGTGTCCGTTGACAGCTTTTTTCAAATTGCAAAGTTAAAAGTTGGTGAAAAAAATATAATCTGTAATGACAAATTTGTGTTTTGTTCTTTTGTCGGAGTGTTTGTTTTGTTTGTTTTGTTCTTTTTCAAGCATGTTTAACGAGATCTTCCTTTCCATATAAATAATATTCTCAAAATCAGAACTAGCCAAGGTTAACAAAGTACGCAAGGCAACATGTGAAGTTACTGTAGATAGCATCGCAGTGTCCTGGAAGACACCAGAAGGCAGTGTTAGTGGTTACCGTCTCACATGTGCTGTCAAAGATGCTAAAGAGTCATCAGGTGATGAGCTGAAGCTAGACGACCCCAAGATGACCTCAGCTTCCTTTGAGAAACTTTCAGAGAACACAGAGTATCTCATCAAGATTTATACAGTAGATGGTGATAGGGAAAGTGAGAGGGTTAAAGTTAACGCTACAACCAGTGAGTCAGAGTGAAGAGTGAGCACGGATTGACATGCACCAGATTATGTCTGATTGTCTTCACAATGCTGATGATGTATGCTGTTTGTTAGTCTGCACAGTGCACCAATGTAATTGTTTACATTAACAAACTATGTTCTGGATTTCAGAGATGTGTATTTTCACCATTCCACAGATGAATCGATTCATTAACTCAGTGTAATATGAACGATATTATTTTATGTAAAGTTTTTATCTGATAAAAAATTTAACCACATGTGTGCATGCATATTGATATATAGTGAAACATTTACAACTTCTTATTCAGCACATGACACATATATACACTATTCACTATTTACGATATAACCTTGGTGTAAATTGCTTCCAACCACAATAATCTCAAGACAAATGGCCAGTACCCCATTGAGCAAAGGTTTGATTAACTTGCAAAAAACTTGTGACAAAATTAACTTGACAGAAGTTATGTCAGCCAAGTTACAAATCATCACATATAAGTTGTAATCAACAATCCACATCTTTGTAGACTTTGCCAAGATTGGAGAATTTTGATTTGACAAGACAGTTTGGAGCTTATCTGTTATGATGTTGGCTACTTTGTATCTTACAATTGTAGCTTATTGTCTTTATACTAAACTACACATGTGGCTGTTTTCTATGCACGCTTGGTGTGTCTTGAACCTGACTGAATGAATATGTCTAAGAATACTCAATGCCTATGGCTATGGCTAGATCTGTTAAAGCCGTCAGCCATAGCCAACAACCATTTTGGGTAAGCCAACAGTTTCAATGACTTGTTATATTTAACAGAATCAGCATCTTTACCATCAGTGTCTCAGCCAAAGGCACAGGCATCTGGTGACACTATTGTTGTGACATGGGTCAAACCGGAGGCAGATGTCACTGGGTACTTTATAACATGTACCCTAAAGGGAGCAGGGGCGGATGATGCACCCCACAACATAACCCTAGACACAGGGGAGGTCTCAGAGGCACAATTTGTGAAGCTTGAAGAAGGCAAGGAGTATGAGGTGCAGATTGTTGCTATGTATGGAGAGAGAAAAAGTGAAGCCGTATCAATCCAGACGAGTGAGTTCTGTAGGATATTGCATCCATGACTAACGACATAAATCCTCCTAATTAAGCATGATGATCATACTATTCAAACTATTGACTTTACTCGTTAGATTTTCCAATCCATAAGCAAATCTTACTATCCAGTGTGATACATACATGTCTTGGGTTAAAAAATTTTTTTAAATTTAACAAAAAGATTTTTATTCTGCCAACCTGAGTCTTATACATTTGAAGAAATGCTTATTTAAAAAAATGTTTAATACATGTACAGAGATTGATAAGATTAGTAAAGTACGCAAAGCCACCATCGTTGAAACAGGCTCATCCAACATCTCCATCTCCTGGAAGAAACCTGAAGGAGATATCACTGGCTATCTCATCCAATACTCCGAGAAGACGTCAGAGGCTGAGAACAAAGATAAGAAGAAATCCAAAAGAAAGAAATCTATCAAGAAGGAAGAAGATGAAAACAAGCTGGAGGATATTCAAGAGACGAACGACATTGAAGATAAAAAGGTGGACATTGAAGATAAAAACATCTCTGAAGACAAGAAAGATGAGACGAAGGTCAAAGGTGACATCAAGGAGTTAGAAATCTCTGAACCAGATACAACTCAAGCCAACTTAGCAGATCTAAAATCTGATGTTGAATATGTCATCAAGATTTATACATTGGATGGCGATAGGAAGAGTGATCGAGTCAAGTTAACTGCAAAGACAAGTGAGTCTTTTTATACTAGTGACACATCACTCAGCGATGTTGCTAGCACTGTGTGATACTGTACCTGCACAATACACTTGTTCAATAGTTGGAATACTTTGGGAAGTAAATATCTAATGCACACTCTAAGAAGTTTTTTTGCGGGTCTAGTGTTGGAAGACGCAAGTTTTGTCTTGGTCTTGGTCTTGGACCTTCAGGTTTAGAGCTAGGTGTAAAACCTAACTGTCAGTTTCTGTTTTGGTTTAAGTCGTAGCCTTCGTTTAAGTTTTCAGGCCAAGGTCTGAACCTCAGACATGTCTGTCTTAGTTTCAGTTGTTTTATCTCATGTTTTGAGATCTTCTACAAGTCACAGGGAACGCTATATTTACACACTTATTTAGACTCCATTTGTCTGTGTGTGTGTCTGTTGTGATTGCACCAAGCACTGGATGACTCTCCTTACCATGATAGCTTTATGAATATCTTAACCTTCACAGAACTCATGGAGATTCCAGTAGTGACAGACCCCAAAGCAGACAGTACAGCAGACACTGTAACAATCACCTGGACTAAACCCCAGGGTGATGGCATGAGTGGGTACCAGCTTCACTGCTCTGTAAAGAATGCAGAGCCTGATGATTCAACACAACAGGAGCTAAGTCTGGATAGTCCAGACACATGTGAAGCAAAGTTTGATGGGTTAAAATCAGACGTTACCTATGTTGTGAGCCTGTCTGTATTGCATGGAGAAGTAAAGGGGGATAGTGTCACTGTGGAAATTGCAACAAGTAAGGGAACAATATGTGTGTTGTCTTTTACCAACTTCTAACTTGAAAACTAAATTTCTTTGTACAATCGCATCAACTTAAATATATCAACTCAATTTCGACATTCCTTTTCTTTCATTCAAACTGTAGCAATTTTCAAATTGTACTTTGCACTGTTTATATGAATTCTTGAACACACAGAATTTTCACAAAAAATACACTTACCAATTTAAGGTAGTCCATTTTATTGTATGCGTCACTTTAGAGCCAAAGTAATTGCATTATTAAACGATCCTCCATATGTGAGCTTGTTTATGCTAACTTAACTAACAGCAGATCAATTTAAACTTGACTTAAACAATACTTTTTGTAGAAGCTAAAGTCAACAAAGTACGCAAAGCCACCATCGTTGAAACAGGCTCATCCAACATTTCCTTCTCCTGGAAGAAACCTGAAGGAGATATCACTGGCTATCTCATCCAATACTCCGAGAAGACGTCTGAGAACAAAGATAAGAAGAAATCCAAAAGAAAGAAATCTATCAAGAAGGAAGAAGATGAAAACAAGTCAGAGGATATTCCAGAAACGGACGACATTGAAGATAAAAAGGAGGCCATTGAAGATCAAAAAGAGGCCATTGAAGATAAAAAGGAGGACATTGAAGATAAAAAGGAGGACATTGAAGATAAAAAGGAGGACATTGAAGATCAAAAAGAGGCCATTGAAGATAAAAAGGAGGACATTGAAGATAAAAAGGAGGTCATTGAAGATAAAAAGGAGGACATTGAAGATAAAAAGGAGGACATTGAAGATAAAAAGGAGGACATTGACGATAAAAACATCTCTGAAGACAAGAAAGATGAGACGCAGGTCAAAGGTGACATCAAGGAGTTAGAAATCTCTGAACCAGATACAACTCAAGCCAACTTAGAAGGTCTAAAGTCTGATGTTGAATATGTCATCAAGATTTATACATTGGATGGTGATAGGAAGAGTGATCGAGTCAAGTTAACTGCAAAGACAAGTGAGTCTTTTTACTAGTGACACATCACTCAGTGATGTTGCCAGCACTGTGTGATACTGCACCTGCACAATACATTTGTTAAAAAGTTTGAATACTTTCGGAAGTAAATATCTAATGCACACTCGAAAGAGGTTTTTGCAGCATCCAGCATTGGGAAAGCTATATGTACACACTTATTTAGACTCCATTTGTCTGTGTGTGTGTCTGTTGTGATTGCACCAAGCACTGGATGACTCTCCTTACCATGATAGCTTTATGAATATCTTAACCTTCACAGAACCCATGGAGATTCCAGTAGTGACAGACCCCAAAGCAGACAGTACAGCAGACACTGTAACAATCACCTGGACTAAACCCCAGGGTGATGGCATGAGTGGGTACCAGCTTCACTGCTTTGTAAAGAATGCAGAGCCTGATGATTCAACACAACAGGAGCTACATCTGGATAGTCCAGACACATGTGAAGCAAAGTTTGATGGGTTAAAATCAGACGTTACCTATGTTGTGAGCCTGTCTGTATTGCATGGAGAAGTAAAGGGGGATAGTGTCACTGTGGAAATTGCAACAAGTAAGGGAACAATATGTGTGTTGTCTTTAGTCAACTTGAATTTGAAAACAATTTTTCTTTGTAAAGTCACATCATCTTATTATTATTCTTCTCATTTTCGGCATTTCTTTTCTACCATTCAAACTGTAGAAATTTTCAAATTGTACTTTGCACTGTTTAAAGGAATTCTTGAACACACAGATTTTTCATAAAAAAATACACTTACCAATTCAAAGTAGTCCATTTTATTGTATGTGTCACTTTAGAGCCAAAGTAATTGCATTATTAAATGTCCCTCCATATGTGAGCTTGTTTATGCTAACTTACCTAACAGCAGATCAATTTAAACTTGACTTAAACAATACTTTTTGTAGAAGCTAAAGTCAACAAAGTACGCAAAGCCACCATCGTTGAAACAGGCTCATCCAACATTTCCTTCTCCTGGAAGAAACCTGAAGGAGATATCACTGGCTATCTCATCCAATACTCCGAGAAGACGTCTGAGAACAAAGATAAGAAGAAATCCAAAAGAAAGAAATCTATCAAGAAGGAAGAAGATGAAAACAAGTCAGAGGATATTCCAGAAACGGACGACATTGAAGATAAAAAAGAGGACATTGAAGATCAAAAAGAGGCCATTGAAGATAAAAAGGAGGACATTGAAGAAAAAAATGAGGACATTGAAGATAAAAAGGAGGACCTTGAAGATAAAAAGAAGGTCATTGAAGATAAAAAGGAGGTCATTGAAGATAAAAAGGAGGTCATTGAAGATAAAAAGGAGGTCATTGAAAATAAAAAGGAGGTCATTGAAGATAAAAAGGAGGACATTGAAGATCAAAAGGAGGACATTGACGATAAAAACATCTCTGAAGACAAGAAAGATGAGACGAAGGTCAAAGGTGACATCAAGGAGTTAGAAATCTCTGAACCAGATACAACTCAAGCCAACTTAGAAGATCTAAAGTCTGATGTTGAATATGTCATCAAGATTTATACATTGGATGGTGATAGGAAGAGTGATCGAGTCAAGTTAACTGCAAAGACAAGTGAGTCTTTTTACTAGTGACACATCACTCAGTGATGTTGCCAGCACTGTGTGATACTGCACCTGCACAATACATTTGTTAAAAAGTTTGAATACTTTCGGAAGTAAATATCTAATGCACACTCAAAAGAGGTTTTTGCAGCATCCAGCATTGGGAAAGCTATATGTTTACACTTATTTAGACTCCATTTGTCTGTGTGTGTGTCTGTTGTGATTGCACCAAGCACTGGATGACTCTCCTTACCATGATAGCTTTATGAATATCTTAACCTTCACAGAACTCATGGAGATTCCAGTAGTGACAGACCCCAAAGCAGACAGTACAGCAGACACTGTAACAATCACCTGGACTAAACCCCAGGGTGATGGCATGAGTGGGTACCAGCTTCACTGCTTTGTAAAGAATGCAGAGCCTGATGATTCAACACAACAGGAGCTACATCTGGATAGTCCAGACACATGTGAAGCAAAGTTTGATGGGTTAAAATCAGACGTTACCTATGTTGTGAGCCTGTCTGTATTGTATGGAGAAGTCAAGGGGGATAGTGTCACTGTGGAAATTGCAACAAGTAAGGGAACAATATGTGTGTTGTCTTTAGTCAACTTGAATTTGAAAACAATTTTTCTTTGTAAAGTCACATCATCTTATTATTATTCTTCTCATTTTCGGCATTTCTTTTCTACCATTCAAACTGTAGAAATTTTCAAATTGTACTTTGCACTGTTTAAAGGAATTCTTGAACACACAGATTTTTCATAAAAAAATACACTTACCAATTCAAAGTAGTCCATTTTATTGTATGTGTCACTTTAGAGCCAAAGTAATTGCATTATTAAATGTCCCTCCATATGTGAGCTTGTTTATGCTAACTTACCTAACAGCAGATCAATTTAAACTTGACTTAAACAATACTTTTTGTAGAAGCTAAAGTCAACAAAGTACGCAAAGCCACCATCGTTGAAACAGGCTCATCCAACATTTCCTTCTCCTGGAAGAAACCTGAAGGAGATATCACTGGCTATCTCATCCAATACTCCGAGAAGACGTCTGAGAACAAAGATAAGAAGAAATCCAAAAGAAAGAAATCTATCAAGAAGGAAGAAGATGAAAACAAGTCAGAGGATATTCCAGAAACGGACGACATTGAAGATAAAAAAGAGTCCATTGAAGATAAAAAGGAGGACATTGAAGATAAAAAGGAGGTCATTGAAGATAAAAAGGAGGACATTGAAAATAAAAAGGAGGACATTGAAGATAAAAAGGAGGACATTGAAGATAAAAAGGAGGTCATTGAAGATAAAAAGGAGGTCATTGAAGATAAAAAGGAGGACATTGAAGATAAAAAGGAGGACATTGAAGATAAAAAGGTGGACATTGAAGATAAAATCATCTCTGAAGACAAAGATGAAAAGAAGGTCAAAGGTGACATCATGGAGGTAGAAATCTCTGAACCAGATACAACTCAAGCCAACTTAGAAGATCTAAAGTCTGATGTTGAATATGTCATCAAGATTTATACATTGGATGGTGATAGGAAGAGTGATCGAGTCAAGTTAACTGCAAAGACGAGTGAGTTCGAGCAAAGCACCTTCACATATTTAGCTTGTGGTGACAAAGCACTGTTTGCACAGAGAATTCACTTGGAATGTACTTTTGATCTTGTGAAAATCATACGGCAGTTTATGATAACAAGTTTCTGCACATCTGGTTTAAAATTTTAAAAATGTATTTTGGTGTACCTTTTCTTCTTTAAGTACGACAATTAAACTATATATAATTAAGCTATGTATAATACAAATTTGGTGTTTTGTTGTGTTAAGTGCTAATATTTCTGGTTTGCGGTGCTCGAAAAACATTTTGTATCAACAGACTTACTACAAGTTTATGTTTTCTTTCTGTGATTTTACATTGAATATCCTAATATAGCAGCGTCTGTTGTTCCAACTGTTCAAGAACCTCTGATTGATAACTCATCTGAATCTTCAATAAGTGTGTCTTGGAAGAAACCTGACTCTAAGGAGGTGACTGGATATCGTCTCACCTGCAGACTCAAAAACAAAGAAGATGTACCCAGTAAAGATGAGGCAGAGAAATCACCTTCCTCAGGGGAGAAGATGGATGTGTTAAGCAGTCAGTCTAAGGAGGAGGATGCATCCAACGATGAGAAATCATCTAAAGATGTGACAGACATGGATGCATCAATGGAAGGGTCAGTAAAGGAAGCATTGTCTTCTGAGGAAGCATTAAAGGATACTGAGAAAACACTGACTGAAGATAAAGCAGCAACATCAGAAGAAGACTCACCTAAAGATGTGACTACCTCTGATGAGACGATGAAAGAAGAGCCTAAGGAGATGGAGACTGGAGAGACACAAGACAATCAAATGAAGACAATGAGTTTAGATGGAGCTGATAAGACTAATGGAATGTTTGATGTCTTAGAAGCTGGAATGGAATATACCATACAGATCTTTACTGTGTGTGGTGATAAAGAAAGTAAAGCCGTTGTATTGACTGCATGTACAAGTAAGATGATTATTCCCATCAGAGATTGATGTTGCACAGTCCTCACTGAGATTGGTTTTGGGTTTGAATCATTGCACTGAAAGTTTTCATAACTTACAAAGTTAATTTTTAATTTACCACCCCTTGTCCTTAAAGGTTTAAATAAAAGCAACTACGAGTTGTTTGTTTTCATTGTGTCAGTGTTTGTTTAGAAAATGAATTGTTTAACTTTAATCCAATTTAGGCTACTACAAAGAATTTTACTAACTAATATTTACACAGTTTTGCTTTCAGATTGTTGATGTATATTTTACTTTTGTTTGAATAACAACTTTTACTCCACTTTTGTTTCTCCCACACCTAAATTTAAATACTAAAGGATGTTATTGAACTTCAGGTTGTTGACACCCATTTGCATCTGTTTGAAATATTAATTTTTACTCCACTTTTGTTTTTCCATTTGGGGTTTTCCTCCCGCACCTAAATCAAAATATTAAAGCATGTTATTGAATTAACTTTGCACTTTTTTTTACAGATTGATGTCATTTTTACATCTGTGTGAAATATTAACTGTTTCACCATTTGGGGTTTTCCTCCCACACCTAAATCAAAACATTGAAGATTGTTATTGAATTTACTTTGCACCGTTTTATTTTTACAGATTGTAGATGTCATTTTTACATCTGTGTGAAATATTAACTGTTTCACCATTTGGGGTTTTCCTCCCACACCTAAATCAAAACATTGAAGATTGTTATTGAATTTACTTTGCACCGTTTTATTTTTACAGATTGTTGATGTCATTTTTACATCTGTGTGAAATATTAACTGTCTCTCCATTTGGGGTTTTCCTCCCACACCTAATCTAAACATATCATCATCGTCTTCTCATGACAGGTTTCCCCAGGTTATTGGATATAGAGCTTGTCAATGTGAATTATTTGATTTGATTTCTAGTCCCAGCAATAACTAACACTATTAATGTTCACAGAATCTGAGAGCAACCAGCCGAAAGACCCTACAGCCACTAGTACAACAGACACCATTGATGTAACTTGGAGTAAACCAGAAGGCACAGTGACTGCTTATCGTGTAGTCTGCATTCCTGAAGATGCAGTAGAAGTTAAGATTGATGATGGTGATATGACAAAAGCTAAGTTTGAAGGACTCACACCAGGTCGGCAGTATGGCTTTGAGATATACGCATTCAATGGAGACACTGAGAGTGACAAGGCGACGCTTACACAAACAACAAGTAAATAAAGCAATATTTAGAATAATTGGGAATAAATGATATCGTCATTCAAACTTTAATGACTGATTCTGATTGGTCATTCGATGACAACAGTAGTGTGATAGTGAACCATATCGCACAGTCCAAATTTCAACCTGCATATTGCGCTGTTCTAACTCCGCATAATGCGCCATTTTAATCTGCGCACTAAGTTTGCTTGAAAATACATTCGTTCACTAAGTTTGCTTAAAGATACATTCGTCATCACACCCACACTTGTGGAATACGGAAAGATATAACACATCTGTGTCCCATAACCAACTCGGCCTTTGGCCTCATTAAACATGGGACCCAGAAGTGCTATGTTTTTCCATAGTCCTTTTTGCTTACGTGATAATAGCTAATAAAAAACTAAACGCGCAAAGTATACCTTTTTTGAGGACCCCACACTCCCCCAAAGTAACAGTAGTAATTTGTTAATTATCAACATGTTTTGTCAATATTGATGCTCATTTAAATATCAATATTTTGTACACCTTTGAAAGTTGACCTGATCTCTGACCTCCCTCCCCTCGTTATACTCTTTGTATGACAGTAAAAATGATGACAATTTTCGATGGCCTGTCATTATTAAGTGTTTTTGTTAACTATTGTGGGGCAAAAATGGAAATTGTAAAAATGGAAATAACACTTATTCAGTTTTTGACCCGAATACAATTCGGAGCATACTGATCAGAATGGCAAGTTGTTACACCTCTAGTTTTCCAGACCCATCACCACTCAATGCAGAGATGTGTAGTGTTTCTTTATAACTTATTATTTCTTACTGTGCTTCAGTATTCAATGAATAATATACAACCTGTTTTATCCCATGGTTTTGTAATAACCAATAATATTTGGTTTGTTGTGGTTTGGATTTCATTCCATATAGAGCCCAATGCAGTCGTTGATCCTACCATTGAGTCTAGCAGTACAGATGTCATCAACTTGACATGGACCAAACCAGAAGGTGACATGACTGGTTACCGTATTGACTACCTACCTTTTAAAGATAGTGAGGCAGCATCAGATGATGACCAAGACAAACCAGAAGATGGTGGACAAGATGGTGTTGCTGAAGGAAAAGACAAACCAAGAAATGAGGAGGAGAAGGTTGATGTTTTGAATGAACCGAGTGAAGACAACGCCAATCAGAGTAGTGTTGACAAAGATACAAACAACCAGGACAAACCAAATGATAGCGAGGTTCAAACAGACAAACCAGGCAATGATGAGGATGCTGAATCAAAGAGTACATCTATTGATGGTGGTGAGACGACCAAGGCCGAGGTTACAGGCTTAGTACCAGGGCAGTCTTATCAATTCTCCATAATTACAATGAGTGGGGAAGAAGGAAGTGAAGCTGTAACCATCAAAGGCACAACAAGTAAGTACACATTCTAGCTATGCAGTTATCTTGAACGGTATTGACTTTGACATTATATCTACAGGTTTTTGCTGTGTGTGATATGAAAACTTCATATTCGGATCTGACTGTTATGATTGCATGGTCAAAAAACGCTATTGGATATCAGCAGATTGTCTGTGAGGACGGTGAAGATGTTTTTTGTTTGCTCAACTTATTTTTGCAACCACTTATTTTCATTTATCCTCTTTTCCATTAGGGGGAGGAAAGGTCAATGATCCTCATATCATGGCAGCACCTTACTCTATAACCATCACGTGGTCCCCACCAGGGGGGATACAAACTGGTTACAAGGTGGCTTGTACACCCCTCTCAGAGCCCTCTGTAGCTACAAGCAGTGGTTTTATTAAGACAACGGATTCAAGCTGTAGGGAGGTCGAGGCAGAGGGGCTGGAGCCCGATACTGAATATAAGATTGAGATTTGGGCTCTGAGCGGAGATAAAGAAGGGGAAAAGTTAACACAGATGGCTAAAACAATGTCTACAGATAGTGAGTTGAATTACTGTCATTTAAAACCTGCGGTGATCCTCACTTCCACTTCTGTTGATAGACACTTTTTAAAGGCTGGTACATAAATTGATTTAAAGGCATTCAATTTGAGTCACAACCAAAACATGCATCCCAGTTACTGTTGATAAAATTTATGGCTCTCAATCAAAACCAATCTAACAAAATTAAGACTGACTGTTTAGAGTACCATCTGATGATCACATCACTGAAATAGATGGTGATGATGTGATTCAAAATTTGCTGATGTGTGTTGCTTGAAAATTCATACAGAGTTTACGCTCATTGTGATGTAGCTTTGTTTTGTCAAAATACGCGTCACGTAATGTTTTCTTTCTTTTAATTATGAGCCGGTCTTTAAAAGAGTAAACCATCAGCATGGATAAGAAATTGGCAGCACTCACCTTGTACAGTCAAGCTGCACTATCAGATGCACTGAGCTTTTATATGCAATGATGTTATGTTGTGGAACTATTGGCAGTCTTGTTTTTGTGTCGAAGTCACCGGCATCTGTGTGTAAGATGTCCAGTTATGCTTCTACTGTCAGCATTTCCGGCACATCAAGTATACTCTAACATTTCAACTTACTTGTAATCTTCTGATATTGATGTATGTGGATGTCATCAAATGGTTTTGTATCATACAAGAATTCCAGACAAACAAAAGTGTTTCATAAATTATTCAAACTGCAGTGCACCTTGCAGCACATCTTCTTCAGTGTTCAACACTTTTTACTATTTCTTTCCTCTAAAGTCTTAAGTTGCTGTTCTGAACATAACTATAAACTGTCCACATTTTCCCCAGAACTAATCCCAGTACAGGAGGCAACAGTACAAGCTAAAGATAGCTCACTGACTATCACCTGGTCAACACCAGAGGGCGCTAAACACACCGCATATAAGATTACATGCAGGCAGAAAGACACATCTGAGGAAGACGCAGAAATTAGATTTGTAAACAGTCAAAAGACCATGGTTACATTTTCTGGTTTGACACCAGAAACTGAATATGAAATACAGATTTATGCAGTAAATGGTAAAGCAGTGAGTGAGGGGTTGATGAAATCTGTAGCCACTACATCAGCAACCAAGATGACCCATGGGGAGGAGGTTGAGAAGCCAGAACCAGTAGAATCGGAATGTGAGTGGTGGAAATTGCTGCACAACATCACTGCACCTAACCATTTCTGATATAGTTTGAACACTTGGGCTAATTCACCTCTCATATTTTGACAATTATATCAAACTTATCAAGTTCCTCTCATATTATTTAAAAATGAAATGAATCAAGTGATTTTATATTCATAAATTGTTAACTGACTAGTTTTTATAGGTCAAATTACCAATGTTAAACCTTAAGTTTACAGCCAAGTCCTCTTGTGGTGGAGCAGAATGTCTAACATTTATGCCTGAACTAATCCCTGACACTTCTTCCTAACCCACTGGAGAGAGTTGATGGAACATGATGTGATGATACAATCTATTTGGCAATTTACCCTTTAGCTCCCAGTCCAGTTTTTGATGCTTCAGCTGAAAGCTCTCAGGATTCTATCACCGTATCTTGGAAGATTCCTGAGGGGTGTGTGACTGGCTTTAAGGTGATCTGCAAACATTCAGACACAGATGTAACCCTTATGAAGATACTGGATGCAACTAAGACTAAGGTGACATTCACAGGGTTGAGTGAGGACACTGAGTATGCACTAGAGGTGTGTACAGTCAATGGGACGGTAGAGAGTGAGGCTGTCAGTTTACTTTCCAAGACAACAACCTTGAAGTCTGAAGAGAAGAAGGATGAAGAGGAAGAAGTCAAAAGTGAGTTTATCTGAGGCTGAGGAGAGGTCACCATATACTGAGGAGTAGAAACTGCTTTAAATCTGTGGAGGTCAAGATCGGATAAAATATCTAAAATAAACACAAATAAACATAAGGAAGAAACTCAGAGTCAGCCAGCCACTGTACAACTGACTAATCAAACCACCTCTCCAAAACATCTCAATCAATTAATTATGATGATATTGCAATTACTTGTAGTTGTTCTATCTGTATCTCATTTAATCAATTAATGCATAATTGAAAAGCTAAAAAACTAATCAATTAGTTTATCAAAAGTAGAATGAGAAGTACATTTTCCAAGAACATTCTTTGACTCTCTTTTCTTCATTTTCTTGCAACCATTGCCTACGTTTGGATAGAGCCCAGTCCAGTGTTAGAAGCCACAGTGACTGAGACAACAGACTCCAGTATTAGCATCTCTTGGGTGAAGCCTGATGGTCAACTAACGGGCTTCTGTGTACATTGCAAGCAGTCACAGTCTGACAATGTAGACTCTAGAATCCTATATCATGATAAAACAAACATCAGAGTGTCTGGGTTACTGGAAGGAACTGATTACATCATTGAGATTGTTACTGTGAATAAGAGTGTTGAGAGTGACATTGTAACGTTGTCTGCAACCACACTCTCTGGATCTCTCCCTATATCGGACAATAGTGAGTCATGGAATACTACACTGCACTGTTTGCTGTGATGAAATACCATCTGATTACATTCATTCATTTATATTAACAGCTTTTCTCTTGAAGACATTCAAAGCGTGCTGATTAAAATGTTGAGATACAAAATAATACATTTATGTGTAAATAAGGATCTAATACTTAATTCTAACTCCTGTAAGGTACATGTACTCCCATAGCTTAGTGTCTGAATGATATTGTGGAGATTGTCAAACATCTACAAGTCTGTTAACACAGTCAAGATTAGGGATAAAGAAACTGACATTGTTACTAACCAGTTTGTTTTATTTACAGCCACTGCAATTATTTATGATATTTGAAAAGGATGAGCTTTCTTGTTCACAGATTTTATTCACACACATAAAAAAAAAATTGTTTTCTAGATGATAGTTGTGTGAAAATCCTGATTTGAAATTTTTATACTTGTGTTTGATTCTGTTTGTGATTTTGATAGAAATATGTATGTATGAATGACTGATGATGCACTTTTTGTACAGATTGGCTTTCTACACTAATGATCTTTTCCCTCTAATTCCTAACCCCTGCCTATACATAATCGTAGAAATAGTTGACCAATGCACCATACTATATTCCCTTCCAGCCTCAGTTTGATAACATTGATTTGAATGAGTGAAGAATGAGATACCCACCATGTCATGTTCCTTCTACTTACACATTCAACTGTTAACACATCAATCTTCATTTTCAGAGCCACACTGTGTTATAAATAGAAAGATACAATCCTTAGAGAAAGCATTGATGTTATCGTGGGAGAATCCCAAGGATGGTCCAATGACTGGATACTGTGTCTCTTTAGACAGTCCTCTTCAATCCAACTCAGAGATAAGAATCTTAAACAATGATAAGACAAGTGTTACATTCAGTAATCTGGAAACTGGAGCATCTCTTGCAGGAGCTATAACTTTGTTACAAAATGATTTTTGTACTGGAGCAAAGATATACTATAAATATTTTCTTAATCACTTTAACACAATAATGTTGATATTCACACACACACTGAGCAGGAGTATTTATTACAATTTATAGAACCACAGCCAGTTATCGATGCAATCGGTCAGACAACTTCAGACATGATGAAAGTGATGTGGAAGAAACCTGAAGGACCAGTGACTGGTTATAAGGTCATGTTATCTCCACAAGGTGAAGATGAAGATGTAGAGATCCGAATCCTGGATGCTGATAAGACATCAGTAGACTTTGGCTCCTTGAGAGCAGGGACTATGTACATAGTCAAGATTCTAACCCTAGACTCACATACTGAGAGTCAAGTAGTGCAGATTGAAGGAAAGACTACAGATGTACAGAGTGAGTGGCTGGAGAGACAATGCTGTGGGCTGAGTGACTAGGCCTAATTTCAGACTGCCGTTAAACAGAACATTTGATATATTATACTTAAAGCAACTTTTCAATTAAATCAGCTAAAAGAAATACAGATTTAAGGTCATGTCACGTGAGGCAATTTACAGGCAACCAGTTCCAAGCAATCTCAAATAAGAAAAATTAATTCAAGTTTCATTCATGGGGATAGTGAGTTACAGCTAGAAGAATGTCTCTTGTGCTGTCGATGTGTTCCTTTTACATACAGTAGGGCCTACAAGCAGTTGCTTCTAAGTTGTCTGAAAAATTTGCCCTATATGACATGGCCTTTGCATTGCATTAAGCTGGTAGAATGTTTCTGCTTAGCAAGCTTTATGTTCTTAGCAGCTATGAAATTGGGCCTGGGAACTGTATCTGGTGTACAGCACAGCACTGGACCAATGTGTCTTCAAATTTGCTGTGAAGTCTTATATGCACAAATTTAAAGAATATGCGATAATGAAGGTTTTTTTTCTCAGTCACAAAAATCAAAATATAGTTATTCTGCAAATCAGAATCCTCTGATTGCATCAAGATCTAGTCAATCAAATCCGTACTAAGTTTGCTATCATTACCTCTGGTAAAAGTCGTAACTTTTCCTTTTTTTTTACAATAAAAATAAAGACCTTGTTTTTGGCTTAATAAGAAGTGTGTACTAACCGATGTTTAGTTTTGATACTTAAAATATGAACAATATGTGAATATTAATATTTTTTCTACTGTGATTTAAGTTTCACTACTAATTCAAACTTTTCTCGTTTTTTTTCAACAGAGTTAACCAGGTGATTTGTTTTTCAGCAAGTGAATTTGAAGTTGCTTTGTTTTAAAATATATGTTTATTCACAGCTCTTAGCATCCACACATCTTGTAGTGTTGTTATTGCCTTTATCACCTCGATGTTAATACTTGGAGTTTGTTATTGCACAGAGATGAAAGCCTGGTTAATAATTCATCTGAATTGTGAAAGTGAAGCAAATTTCTTTGTGTCACAATTGGTAAGCAGGGCATACTAGATTGCTTGCGCCACGTAGTTCTCTTCACATTCACTTTCGTGTGAAGTATGAACCAGGCTTAAGACATACTTTCTGTCTTGTTTAATATTTGTGAAAAAAATTGAAGATCTTGGCAGTGCATTTTGTGTGTGAGGAGAACTCTGTAGGTTTTCAGATCAATGTATAACAACTTTTTTACTTGCACATCTTTAAACTTTTGTTGATTTGACAGCTGATTTAGTAAAGTTCTTTCATCAGAGTAAAACAATTATTTTCAGAGCCCCTGCCAGTGGTAGACCCAAAGACAGAGAGTACAACAGACACAGTCACAGTACGTTGGACATTCCCTGATGGTCAGTATACAGGCTTCCGCGTTGTATGCCTACAGAAAGATGAAGGATCACAGACTGTATCAGAAGAAGCTAAGCCGGCCGAGGAGGACAACACGACTAAGGATGAAAACTCGACCAAGGAGAAAAATCCTACCAAGGAGGAAGACCCGACCATTAACAATCAAGACCAGGGAGAAAGTAACAACAATGAGAAATCAGATCCTGGTAACTCTGGTGATGAGATTTCAGAAACTAACAGACAGCCACCTACTGGGGAACAGAAAGATGACTCCAATGCATCACAAGATGGCAGCAAACACATTATTGAAGAGAAGAAAGTTGCTGTGAGTGAAGTAGAGTTCTCAGGACTACAGCAAAAGACGTCATACTGCTTTGAGATTTACACTGTGTGTGGTGAAATGGAGAGTGAAGTTGCTACAGTGGAAGAAAGAACAAGTAAGTATCGTTCCCTAGGCAGATGTACACATGTGAATAAAAAAGAATGCAGTTGGGAGAGTCCACTCATTTCAGTCCTCACAGGAATGTGTGCAGAAGTAGCTTAGTAAATGTTAAAATTAAAATAATGAAATGTCATCGTTTAGAAAACAAGATAAGTATCTCTCGCTTTAATTTTGTAATTATATCTTTACAACAATCTTTATTGATGATACTTCTTCTTTCAAACCCACATACTAAAAGAAAGTGTACAAGAAATATCAAGATTGAAGACGGAAAGGTCAAAATATAAGTATTAAATGTCTTTCCGATTTTGACATTTCTGTTTTCCATCATATGCTCATAACTTATTCATCTTGTTCTAATTTCAGAAAAAGATGTATTACCAACTCGTAAGTATTTGTTGTTTTTAACATCAACATTTAAATGTCAAATCAAGATCATAAAATATATATTTATAAATAAACAATTAACTTACAACTTTCTGTTGCAATCTTTATAAAATATAGTTTGATTATACATGTATTGCAAAAGCTCTTGTAAAAGAGAGACTATATAATGAATGATTGGTTGATATTGCAGAAGGTGAATGGAAGGTTTGGATTACAACTGATGAGGATTCTAAACCAGCAAACAATAGCAAAGTTCATCTAGTTGTGTATGGAGACAAAGGAAAAACAGAACCTATTGTTCTTAACAAAGAGGACCAGCATAACTTCTATCAGCCCGGTAACACTGACCAATTTGATGTGAGTCTTGGTACTGTATTGAATTGATGATATTGATTATATAATATAATGTTGGAGTATGCATCTTGTAATATGCCAACCAACCGATCGATTGATTGATTGATTGATTTTGGTGTCTGTTTGTGAGATTAGAGAAATGTCCTTTAAGTTTAAATGACCTGTCTATAACTTTTGTTGTTGTTTATTTAGGTGTCTGTTGGTGAGATTGGAGAGGTCTATAAGATTCGTATTGGTCATGATGATGGTGATGACAACCAATGGGAAGGCTGGCATCTGAAACAGGTCTGTAGTTATAAAAATCAAACTGATTATGCATGTCATACTGCTAATTGGATTACAGAAACTTGTTTTAAAAACTGTTGTATTTAAAGTGTGCACCTTTGCAGTTGTTTGATATATTATTTCAGTGAGAGCAAGTTCGATAGCACACATTACTCAACCCGTGGTTGACATTATGGGAAAGCTCCATTCAAGAATTTCAGAGTTTTGGCCACAACTCGGCCACAGTAGTCAACCAATGGTCAACCAGCCTTGGTTTTAGTCAAAATAGCCGTCCATTAGTTGACCATGGTGAACACTCAAACCTGCGCTGAGCTGCTCAAACAAGATCCAATACATTTATAGCAGGATTAAGTTGTATTTATATAACACTTTCTACACAGTTTAAGATGTTATTCAAATAAACTTTTGCATCATCAAACAAGATCCAATAATTAGTTGCAAAATTATTGCATCGGTATGAATTTCAAGTTGTGTTACACGGAGTGGTAAATCTCATAATAGTTGTGTGTGATTTATCGGCTGTGGTATAGGTTCAGGAGCCGCCTTGAACTCTGACTGATAAACTGCACCTTTAAAATGCGAAAGTATCTTTGGCCCGCTGAAAGAAAGAAATATAAATATGCTAAGACTAAGATGCTCTTTATTTGCATAATGTTCATGATAAGATGTTTCAATACAAACAGGTCAAGATGATTGATCAGCATACTGAGGAAGAACTTGTCTTTGATTTTGATCGTTGGATGTCAAGACATGATGATGATTTTGATATTGTACGTGAGCTGCCTGCAGTTAGACAAGATAAAGAAATATTACCAGGTAAAAATGATCGCAGTAATCTTTATTTTGTGGTAAATGGTAAACCATCTAACCTTGTAGATGAATTTGCTCTATGTAAGAGTCATGGGTCAAACTTCTGGTAGGTTCAGTATATACAATAGCCAAGCAGTTATGTAACAGTTCAAACTTATTTACTCCTTGCTTAGTTATATTTCAGTTTGGTGGATTAGGTATTAAAGGCACAGCACTGGAGGTCAAAACCCTGGGGAAAAAAGATAAACTGTTCTCACTAAAATGACACCACCTAGTAATGTGATGTAATTTTCACAAGTTGGTTTTATCATGGATTTTGTTAATTGAAAACAAGAAGATAGAAACAAATTGATTTATCCACAAACCAATGGTGTGTCATCCTTTACAAACAAACTGGAGGACTATGTATTTGTTTTATTCACAGTTAATGTTTATCATGTATCTGTATCTACTGGTGAGCATTGGGCAGCTTACACTGATGCTAAGATGTGGATTGTCTTACATGGTGATAGAGGTGATACAGGCAAGAGAGTATTGTATCACTCACTCAACCAGCCATGTAAATTCATTAAGGGACAGGTGGATGAATTCAAAGTAGAAGCTGTGTGTCTTGGTGATGTATCAGCGGTTGAGATTGGGCATGATGGAATAGGCTATGGTGAGTTATCAACATTTGCTCTTTATTTGTAGCTATGGTGTGCTTTTATGATTTTAAAAATCTTGTTGTTTATTGCCAAACTGATTTATTTTGAAATCCTTAGCTTTTCCATCTCCGCATTTTTTAATTTCCATTTCCACATTTCTTAATTTCTTAATGATCTCTTTGTAGTTTTAAAATGTAATGGACTGAAATGAAATACAAACAAAAAATGCAAGGGACACAATGCTTTGAAAGAGCATCAGTGATTGACAGCTGTACAAGTAAAACTTGCCAGACACATCTGGTGGTCTGGAATGTGAGGGTTGTGGGTTTGAATCCCTCCTGAGTAGCCTGTTTGTTTTGGGGTTGTTGTTGGGAGGTTATTTTCCGTAGGACTCGAGGGGAAAGCACCAAGCATGTAGTGCTTCTCACACATTGATTCATGTGTACAATAAAAACTAACATTGATGTTTATACATGATGTATGGATTACATGATATCTTTTGGTTGTTTTTGCCTGTATTTAGGTGCTGGTATATTCATCAATTCAGTAACTGTACGAGAGAATGAGGGAGCCGATCAGGAATATCTCTTTGCTTGTAATAGCTGGTTGGATGATCATATGGAAGACAGACAAACGCAGAGACAGTTACAACTACTTGGTGAGTTACTACTCAAGTTGTGTATTTACGTTTATTTTCCTGAATGGTTAAAGGCAACTTGTGACTTCCGTTGAACCGTTTAATCATTTCTACCGATTCCATATACTAACTGGCATCACATCATCAGGCAAGTTTGAGTTAATGTTCTTGGTGTTGAGATACCTGCTCTAAAATGCAGAAGGTCAAGGTTTGAATCCTACTTTGTTCTGAGACACAGGCTCTAAAATGGTTTGAATTCTACCTAGAGCTCATGGAGATGATTTTTGTTTACAGGAAAAGCACTGAAAGTAGACAGTGCGTATCATTCATTGGCAAAATCATATCAGATAGTAGACAGTGCTTCACATACATCGGCAAAAACAGATCATATTACACAACCACATATTTTGAAAGCTTTGTGCCCAAAGAAAAAGATAAAAATCCTAACTTGTTTGTATATCTCTGATGTGTTTCATTAGGAATACGTCCAGTGAAATCAGACACCAAGGATGAACCTTCAACAGGTAAGTGACTCCTTATAGTACAGTGTTATTAACATTTTACACTCCATATTGGCCGCTACTGGCCAAACAATTTGGCTTATTTCTATTCAACTGAAATGGAAACTGGGGAAGAGGCCGAGCCCCGTGTGTGGCACAGTCTCCCTTCCAAGGTGTTATAAACTGATGACTTTGTTTCATAAACGTTATTTTTCACAATTTGTTCTTCTTGACAGTGATAGTTTAGTGCTGGGAGAATCATTTTTATGACAGGCATGGCACATTGTACACTATCATTACTGTTAAATACTCTCGTTGTTTATCATGTTTATATTATTATAGACAAACCAGATAAGAAATGGACAGTGGCAGTCAAGACCAGTGAGGAAGAGAATGCAGGTACCACAGCTTTAGTCCATCTTACTGTATTTAGTGAAATGGGCAAATCACGTCATCCACTTGAAGGCAAGGCTTTGGAAGCAAACACAGAGCAAGAATTTGAGGTAAAGTACTAAATTGGTTAAGTCATTCCCAAGGGCCAATTTCATAAAGCTGTTTATTTGTAAGCAAATAAGTGTGCTTACTCCAGAAAATTTGCTTATAAAGCAAAAGTGATTTTCACAAAATATGAGCAGATTTCACAGCGTGTTCAATGGATTTGCAGTTTTGGGTCACCCATCTGTAAACAACAACCCCTGGAAAGTAAGTATGCCTTTTGCTTCGCTTATGGTAAGCAGTAGTTTTGAAATATAAGTTCTGCTAATTGGCACTTTGTAAGCAGAAAAATCTGCTTAAAGGTTTTATGAACTTGGCGCCCGATTTTTCAAACATGAAAGTGTTCTCATGTAACAAGATTGTATTTTTAATATAGCCCACCCGGTTGTATCTAATATTGGTTGTGTTTATGATTATTATCAGGTGGAGATGGATAACATTGGTGAGATTACTAAAATACGACTGGAGCATGATAACTCTGGTGATAGTCCAGCTTGGCATGTCCAACATGTAAGTTGTTTATAAATAAGAAACTTCTGTGTCGTGGGGGGGGGGAGGGGTGTCAAAAGTGCTTGCTAGTGCTGTTATCTGTGCTCTGTTGCTTAAGTGATGAACACTCTATATATATGCAATGGGGATTGTAAGTAGCCTTTTTTATGAATGTAATGAAACTGAGGCTGGGAGGGCAAAATAGTCTAGATCCTCCTTGAAAGATTCTATAAAGTATTAATAGAACCTGCTTGTTGGGTGTCAAATGAAGTGGCAGTATCAGAATGTATGTTTGACCGATGTTTTTAATGCAACAGGTGAGGCTGGTGAATCCAAACCGACCTGAGTTACTGTTCAGAGTGAATGCTTGGCTGTCATCTGAAGAGGGTGCAAATCCAGCCACTATGAGAGAAGTAGCTGCCATCAGACCAGGAGTAGAACCTCTCCCAGGTATGTAGTGGTCAAAATTAGCAATAGTTTCATTTAAAGATGGTTAGATAGTGAGTTCTGATGGTTTTCATCTGAAGAGGGTGGGAGTCCAGCTGCAATGAGACCAGGAGTAGAACCTGTCCCTCTACTCAATGTGCCCCAGTCTTCTGTTTTTTAAGACAAACTGGAGGAAGAAGAGAAGGAGGAAGAGGAGGAGGAGGAGTTAGTAGTCGTAATCTTACAGAATAATCTGCTTATTACTAGGCTTGTTTTTCTTGTCTTGATGTAGTGGTGCAATACACAGTACAAGTGTACATCAAGGAAGATGCAGAGAGTGCCTCAACCAACCCTAACCTACATATTGCAATGATGGGAACATGTGGTGAAATGATGAAACATGAACTGACTAGAACATCTCAACCTGTTTCACATGAAGGAAAAGTAATGGTAGGTGTTTCATCAGATGTTAGGATGAGTAGGTTACTCATGGTGCCATAAGCATTGGGTACCGTCTCTTTGCTTCTTCTGACACTAAAGCTTAATTTCCTTTGTGTATCTTAGAAAGTACAGAAGGATTTATTTGTCATCAAATTTTGATTACCCCAGGTTGACACATTTCACTTTGACGCTGTGTCCGTTGGTCAACTCCACAAGGCTGTCCTGACCATTAGCTCCAATGAGAAACAAGATACGTGGTTTGTAGAGAAAGTCACTATCCAGGAAGGATGTTATGCCAAAACAAGATCTGTCTTTGCATCAAAGATGTGGTTTGGTAATGCTATCATTGGAGAAGATGGTAATACAGTCCTTGAAGCTGATCTACAACTAGAGGGTAAATTGTTTTAACTTTGTTTTATTTATTTATTTTATTGGTTATGCTACTTTTAGATTCTACTGTGCACATCTCTTGAAGATTACACTCTAGATGACCTTCTGTATTTGTATGCATTGTTCCGACCAAACTCACTGCTTGCTGTGTCCCAAACTGGTTGTCCCAATTCAAGGTGCAGTAGTGATAACGAATCAAGCAAAATCAGTACATGAGCATTCATTCCCTGAGCATCATGATTTATACATGTGCAATGATTTACTAACAGTTACTTACACAAAAGTCTATGATTTCTCATGATAACTATGCACAATACCTGTGTTACTTTCCCATGTTTTGTGAGAGTATTATTTACACTACTAACTCCAAATTCATTCCATATACTAACTTCACTCCCACACATTCCAAACCCATATCATTATATGTGATGTCATCAATGCATGTATTAGCTGCTTCTTCAAGTAGTTAAATCGGAGCTGTAGTTGATGAATGCAAAGAACACACAAAACATTCTCCATTACACTGCAGTAGGGTCTGCTACTTACTGCCAGAATTGGTGCATTTTTTGACTTACAAATGTACAAATCTTTTTGAAATAAACCATTTGATTACTTTGATATTATAGCAGGTTGACATCTGCATTTGATAGCTGAAGTAGCCTCTTTCATTCTTTGATCTGGTTCAGTTGTTGATTTGTGATTTGATTTGTTTGTTGACTTGGTTTACTTGGTAATTGTGTTTGATTTCTAATGGTTTTAATGTAAAGGCAAAGCTTTACCGGAGAGGGAATTACTCCTTGAAGGCAAGTTTCTACAAAACACCATCAGCCCCCACCCCCCTCACTCACTGCACTCTAACTAATGACTGTTCAATAGTCGCGGTTTTGCACTGGGCAAACATTTGATAATAAAACACTTGTATATTTCAGATTGCACTTCATGTCAAAAAATGCGCTTCCACAGACCAAACCATGAGTACATGCACACTATGCACATAGCCAGCAATTTATCATTCTGAATATTGGAGCATTAGGACCTCATGGTTTGGTCTAAACAGTTTGGAAGTAAAAACTTCCATTGTCAGCCAACTCAGATTACAAAGCAGTTTACCGTGATTAAAACTAAAAGTAGATTACTGTGTGGTTTACTGTGATTTAACTAAAAGCAGGTTACTATGCAGATTCCTGTAATTAAACTGAAAGCAGTTTACAATGACTGTGATTTATAAACTAAAAGCTGTTTGAATGCATCTCACTTTGATGAAACTAAAAGCTTATCCACCGTCATACCTTGGGTAGCTAATAAAGGAGAACTAGGGACAACCACCATTCTGTCACAATTGTGTATAAAACACCCCTGTGTTCTATGTCAACCACGCCCATCTATGTCATGATTCATGTGCCACACCCATGTTGTTGACACGCCCACTTATATTGCACCAACAAATGTTTCTCAAATACCACATCCCCATGGCACAATGTGCACATGTATGTCACACAAATGCTTATACACTCCAATGTTCCATATGTACCACACTCATCCTGCCACGCTCCATCGCTGTACATGTTATACACCTTGCCACAAGTGTCTTACCATCACAGATGAGCATGTATGAAACCATGGTGAAACAAAGGAATCAAACATATTTATACAATTTTCAGTTATATTCTTTTTAAAAATTGGTTTATGAACTATTTGTACAGGTGAAGAGGAGGTTCCTAAAGAGAACAAGGATTTGGATGAGGAGGACGATGGGGAGTCTGCATCCAAGGGAAACTGGACCATCTGGATCACCCCTGGAAAGGAAAATGGAATGGGCACAAACTCTAATCTCTTTGTTCAAGTATATGGAGAAAAAGGAAGCAGTGAGGTTATACCATTGAAGCCTCAGGAGGAGGATAAAGCTAAGGAGGACGAGGGTGATAAAAAGAATGAAGAGGAAAAGAAGGGAGATAATGAGAAAGAAAGTGCTCCTGAGGTGAAGGATGCTGTGATTGAAGACAATGGTGCAACAGATGACAACAAGGAAGATATTGCATTCCCACCAGGATGTGTCAAAGACTTCAATGTAAGTTTAAACAATTTACAGAAACTTTGTGTTTGTCAATGATTTTCATGAGTGCACTTCTTTTGAATACTAATGAGATTAATGATGAAAAGAAATCAACATGACTATTACATGTCTGTATAACTTTGGTATACTTCTTTCTCAGATTGAGGTCGGTGAGATTGGTCCTATTTATAAGGTTCGTCTTATTTTAGATGAAGATGTCGACAAAGAAGACAAACAGAGCATCTTTTTGGAGAAGGTGAGATAGACTTTGTTGTCTCCAAACTTGTGTCTCCTGAAAAGACATGAACTTACTCTTAGTGATAAAAGACATGTGTCCAATCTTCTTGTTTTCAATTTTGTGATGATGCAAAGACATAACACGCTTAAAGTTTAAGGGATTTCATATGGAGATAAAACGGGGGCAACTTTAGCCATTTCAGGATTGTTATTTTTGTCTTGGCTTGTTTATTAACAGGTGAAAATGAAAGACAAAGACACCAACCAAGAATTTCACTTTTTCATCAACCGTTGGCTCCGTCATTCTGAGGATATTTCTGCCTCATCAACTGACCCTGAGTCACCAAAGTCAGAATCACAAGATAAACAAAAGGAACAACAAACTGAGCCTGAAGTAGAAGACAAGTCTGATGCTAAGAATAAAAAGAGGGAGAAGGAGAAGAAATCAAGGAAGTCCAAGAAAACAAAGACCGATGATAAGAAAAGTAAAGGGGATGAAAAAACGAAGAAGGAAGTGAAGAATAAGGAAGAGGAAGTTGGAGAGCAGAAGGAAGATGTTAAGAAAGAAACAAGTGATGAGAATATAGCTGGTTATATTGAGTTACCAGCCATTAGGCCAGACATCCCACCTTTACCAGGTATGATATGATAGTTCTTATACATCATTACAGCGGATTAGCCAGGTTGTATCGGGTGCAGGATTGCAACAGTTTATGATTATCTTACAATGAATCAATACAAACTGCCTTGACACACTCATACGTTTGCATCAATCACACACATGTATGAGTAACTCCTTCAAATTATTAATTTGTTGTCTTTCAAAGCTACACCACTAAATTCAACAAGTACTTAAAAGCTTCCCTGCTCCATTCAGCAATGCACTGTCCTTGAACTTATTATTTTATCTGCTTTGGTTTGAAAGATGGCATTTATTGTTATTATTTCTTATTACAGTTTATCAGTATGAGTTATCAGTACACACCGGTGATACAGGTGCAGCTTCTTACGATGGTGTCATCTTTGCCACATTGTATGGACAGAGAGGTGACACAGGCAAGAGAGTATTACGCAAATCCAACAACAAAACCATGTTCAATAATGCACAGGTAAGATACATCTGTAACATACTGTCCCTGTTCGACTCTTTGGTTTAATTCTTTCACACATAAACTTCCAAACAAGTTCCCAAAGAGTTTCCTGAAAGCTGGAATACTTGAAACATTTGGTTCAATTTCTTCACATATAAACTCCCATACAAATTCCCAAAGAGTTTCCTAAAAGCTGGAATACTTGAAACATTTGGTTTAATTCTTTCACACATAAACTTCCAAACAAGTTCCCAAAGAGTTTCCTAAAAGTTGGAATACGCAACAGATTTGCATGATCTAAGATTGTGTCAGACAAAGTAGTTGTCCTACTCACAATAGCAACTGAGATTCATGTGTGAAACTTTGCAATGCTGTTTTTATTTACAGGTTGATTTGTTTACTGTTGAGGCTGTTGATATCCTACGACCATCGAGCATCACTTTAGGTCATGGGTCAGAAGGATTAGGTGCTGGGTGGTTTCTGGATAAAGTGACAGTTAAGGAATCAACGTCAGCAACTACACAGTATGTCTTCCCTTGTAAACGGTAAGCCATACATCCTGCCACCTGTAACCACTCCTTCTAGTCATAGTAAATGGTAAAGGTTCATTAAAGTTTATGAATCATTGTTAAAGAATTGATTACCTATTGGTAAAATAATTGACTACTTTTAATTTGAAAGCTCACCCTACGTGCATAATAAACACTCCTTCTTATCTTGGTATTAGTTAAAGGTTGCATAAGGATTGGTAACCATTGGTAAAATAATTGATAGCGTATCTGTGTAATAATTGATTAGGTATCTGTAAAATAATTGATTATCCACCGGTAAAACTTTGGATTTTTAATTTGAAAGCTCACCCCAAGTGCATATCACCACATATGCACCAGAAAATTGAAAAGGATTGTAAAAGTTCAGAAATTACCGATGCAAGTTTAACATCTAACACAATTGTTGTAGTACCTGCTCTCAAAATATAATATAGGATTCAAACTGCCTCTAGGTACTGGGCAAGCTGGATGGTCTGGCACAAAGACTTCTGCTCTAGAATGGCAAAGGTCATGGGTTTGAATCACACCCAGGTAATAAACCTGTGGATTTTTATCATAGGACTCGGGAAAATAATGAGTATGCAGTGCTTAACACACATCCGTGTACGTGTAAAACACAAGTAATATTCTTTATCTCTGATGCAAATTCAACAACTAAAATTACCATTTGAAGACCCCCAAATCGGTGTTTGTTATTTCAGTTGTAGCAAATGCAAGCAAGAACACTTCAGTATTGTCATTGACAGATGTAATAATAAATGGAAACAATAAGTTAACCAAAGTTAAACCAAATATTCTATTCCAGATGGCTAGATACTGGTGTGGATGATCGTAAACTTGAACGAAACCTTCCCCTCCTGGGTGAAGTGCAATGTCCCATACCTGTGACCTCTGACACTAAAGGTAACTGGCTGGTCAAGGTCAAGACTAGTGAGCAAGCAGATGCAGGGACATCAGCAAAGGTGTTACTGACTGTATATGGTGAGAAGGGACAGAAATCTCAACATCCGTTGGAGCAAGAAGCATTCAGGCCTGGCTCAGAGGAGGAATTTGAGGTGTGTGTGTAGGCTTCTTGCAAGCTACAATCCTGGTCAAAACTTGATGGGCCCCCCCCAGGCCCTGGTCAGTGTTGGATGTCATTGCGCCGTTTGCACTCCAGCCAAGGAACAATATTGAGCAGGGGATGGGGGGAGGGGATGTTTATTCTTAGGTGGCCCAACCATTTTGGCCAGGATTGTAGGTGTTTGGTTGTGTTCCATTTAAATTTAAGGCTTTCATTTGACTAGATAGTGAAAATGAAAGTGTATCATTTGGGATATCAAGTAAACTGTCCATTATCATCTATGATATGTAGGTCCTCCATGGTTGGGAGGTGGGTAGCTGGCGTAGTACTTAAGTCTTCAAATAATGACGTCAGATGTTTAGAATCAACCACAAGGTTGACCATCTTTGAAATAATGTGAGTTAATTAAATGAATGAAATGAAGCATGCCTTACTGTGTTTGTGATATGTTCCAGATCTCAGTTGGTGATATAGGAGCTATTAGTAAGGTCTGTCTGCAGCATGATAACACAGGAGATAATCCAGCCTGGCGTGTCACTTCAGTAAGTACATTCAATACATCCATTCAGTCCTCATTCATAACTTGAGATTCTGAGCTGTTAGTCAAATCATAACATCAGGTACATCTCACTAGTAAGAAATGGGATTCTGGGTTGTTAGTCAAATCATCACAACTAAGGAATGGGATTCTGTGCTGTTAGTCAAATCATCACAACTAAGGAATGGGATTCTGGGCTGTTAGTCAAATCATCACAACTAAGGAATGGGATTCTGTGCTGTTAGTCAAATCATCACTACTAAGGAATGGGATTCTGGGCTGTTAGTCAAATCATCACTACTTAGGAATGGGATTCTGGGCTGTTAGTCAAATCATCACTACTAAGGAATGGGATTCTGTGCTGTTAGTCAAATCATCACTACTTAGGAATGGGATTCTGGGCTGTTAGTCAAATCATCACTACTAAGGAATGGGATTCTGGGCTGTTAGTCAAATCATCACTACTAAGGAATGGGATTCTGTGCTGTTAGTCAAATCATCACTACTAAGGAATGGGATTCTGGGCTGTTAGTCAAATCATCACTACTAAGGAATGGGATTCTGGGCTGTTAGTCAAATCATCACTACTAAGGAATGGGATTCTGGGCTGTTAGTCAAATCATCACAACTAAGGAATGGGATTCTGGGCTGTTAGTCAAATCATCACTACTAAGGAATGGGATTCTGTGCTGTTAGTCAAATCATCACTACTAAGGAATGGGATTCTGGGCTGTTAGTCAAATCATCACAACTAAGGAATGGGATTCTGGGCTGTTAGTCAAATCATCACTACTAAGGAATGGGATTCTGGGCTGTTAGTCAAATCATCACTACTAAGGAATGGGATTCTGGGCTGTTAGTCAAATCATCACAACTAAGGAATGGGATTCTGGGTTGTTAGTCAAATCATCACTACTAAGGAATGGGATTCTGGGCTGTTAGTCAAATCATCACTACTAAGGAATGGGATTCTGGGCTGTTAGTCAAATCATCACAACTAAGGAATGGGATTCTGGGCTGTTAGTCAAATCATCACAACTAAGGAATGGGATTCTGGGCTGTTAGTCAAATCATCACAACTAAGGAATGGGATTCTGGGCTGTTAGTCAAATCATCACAACTAAGGAATGGGATTCTGGGTTGTTAGTCAAATCATCACTACTAAGGAATGGGATTCTGGGTTGTTAGTCAAATCATCACTACTAAGGAATGGGATTCTGGGTTGTTAGTCAAATCATCACTACTAAGGAATGGGATTCTGGGCTGTTAATCAAATCATCACAACTAAGGAATGGGATTCTGGGTTGTTAGTCAAATAATCACTACTAAGGAATGGGATTCTGGGCTGTTAGTCAAATCATCACTACTAAGGAATGGGATTCTGAGCTGTTAGTCAAACCAAAAACTACTATTTTGGGTTATCTCCACCATTGTTCTCATTAAAAAAGGTTCAAATCTCTCTCTTGTCAATTTTTCTTTGTTCAACCCCAAAGCATTAAAAAAGGTAGTACATGTGACATCCATACTATGTTGGGTGCCTCACTGGCATTTTATAGAATTGCAGGATTTCATCCTCAAAAGAGGTCGAATTGAATCCAGACGGAGAGTAGAAACTTGTCTGGTTTCCACACAATAATACTGGAATATAGTGACTGAGAGATCGTTGGATTATAGTTGACTGTCGTGACTTTTGAAGTTGTCGTCTAGCCTAAACCGACGATGCCAATAAGAAAGTAAACATTGTATTTGTTGATATTTACATCATTGTCTCTGTCAGGTATCCATGAAGGATGTAGATTCTAATGAAGAGATGGAGTTTGTATTTGATGGTTGGTTCAGTCGTGATAAAGGAACAAAGCAGATATGTCATGAGTTACCTGCTGTCAGATATGGGCAAGAATTACATCAAGGTAGGATACTTCAAGTGTTATAGACCACCATCATGATGACACCAGCTTGGTTATTGTTCCTTGTATCCAATAACAGCAATGAATAATAACCTTCATTATACAAAAGGAACCAGACTATTTCTCCATCCATCCTCGGTTTGGATACATTGATCTAAATGGGAGAAAATCATGATGGCCGTACCATAATAAAGGTCTATTATATAGACGGATCTTAATTCTCTAAAGACCACAGTGATGGCACTACGTTTACATCCATATTTCCAAAGAACACAAAGTATCAACTCAAATCACCTAACTCTTCTGGGAAAAGTGCAATTAACCAATTCCTATAGGCTAATTAGTCAAACGAAATCCAAAAACATTTTTTTAAAAGAAAAACACTTTTGAAAGGGTCTTTTATTATTAAAGTTTTCTTTATTTTTTCAAGTCCACAACTATCAGGTCAAAGTGCACACAGGCGATGTAGAGAATGCCGCCACAGAGGGCGACATTTATGTCACCCTTCATGGGAGCAAAGGAGACAGTCGTCAACACCTTCTAGTTGAGTCAAACAATGAAACAAAGTTTGCAAAAGGACAGGTGAGAAAAAAGAACAACATATGTGTAAAGTTGGACTGAAAGTGAATGAAATACTTCTTTAAAACCAGCTGATGTACTCTTCCAATTATGAATATTGTACTGCTCCTTTGTTTTTATAGCGGATTGGAATGAATGTTCCATTTTGAAATGAGAGTTCATAGTCTTTATTTTTGTAGACTAATTGATATAACTCATTTATTTTTCTATGTAGATTGATACATTCACTGTATACGCTGTTGATCTTGGGAAGATCCATAGTGTTTCAGTGAGTAACCCCTCTCCTGACTCCGCCCACTCATGGTATCTAGATAAGATGATCATTAAGACTAACCCTAAGGCTGAGGAGGAATGCATCTTCATATCTTCACAATGGATTGGAGCAATGGATGAGGAGAAGGAAGAGTTAAGGACAGCAGTGAATGATGTTGAGTTATTCTTACAAGGTGAGGCTTACTTAATAGGAAGATAGAGTACAGGATTGCTTGATGTACAATTTCCTTCGAACAGACTTCTTAAACAGTGTTTTTTATTTAATTTTAGAAAAATGGAAGTGCACTGTACACACTAGCGATATACCCGACTGTGGCACAGATGCCGAGGTTTCATTGGTTGCTTATGGTGACAAAGGAATGTCAAAGGTGATGGTGTTAACCAATGGGCAGAAAGGAAACTTTGAGCCTGGCAAGATGGCTGAATTTGAGGTGAAGTCATTAAATGTTATTGTTAATTTGTTTAGTGTGATACTGCTCAGTGCCAATGGTATGTAGTGTAAATATTCAAACAAATCACAAGAATTTGGGTAAATAGTCTCAATAAATTAAGTGTGGGAATTGGCACAATTGTTGTAGAACACTTTGTTTCATCGGTTACTTTCAGGACAAAAATATTGCTTAGCACAACTTAACTGTTCCCTACTGTTTGTTTTGCTTAGTAAAGAAGTTTACTGTTTTCAAGTTTGATGAAATTTGACTATGAGGGAAGTTTGGAGTAGGGATAGAAAACTTGGGATGGTGTTAATACATTCTAGTGTAATTTGTGCATTACACTACAGTTTGTTTGTGCAAGAAGAGACTGACTTTTTGATGAAGAGTTTGTCATTGACAGATTGTTTTGACGCCCATTTTTTTATATTCTTTGATTGCAGCTTGAGCCTGGTGCATATATAGGGGATATCTACAAGATACGATTACAACTACAAGATGGAAAGGAAAAATCATGGCACTTGAAACAGGTAAGAAAGCAATCTTACTCAATGTCACATTGCAAGTTTGTCTCCCTCATACATGATCTCAAACCAACTGAGAAAAGGTTTGGTATTATTCCAATGGTAACACAATGGTTGAAGCATGGAAATATATACTGGTTCAAATTTGTGTTAGGTTGATGTGCAAGGTTGCTTTTGATGAAAGTACTGGGTTGAATTCTTGTTTATTTGTTGTCTTAGGTTGATGTGCAAGATTGCTTCTCTGATGAGTGTTTGAGGTTTGAATATAACCGTTGGTTATCTCTAACTAAGAATGATGGTAAAGAGGATATTATGGCTGAGATTCCTGCATTAAGATCAGACCAAGAACCACGCCAAGGTAAATATGATGTCTGTATGTGCAGATTGCATGAACACGTCAAGGGATTTTTGTTTGAGATCTGATCCAAATGTTATAATACAAATATTTTGTTTGCTAAAAGCTAAAAACAAAAACTATTTAGCAAGGAAACTAGTCACATTAATGAACACTCTAATGGCATTTTGGCTGATTACCTATTTTGCTAAGACAGTAGAAAGTCAGCTATTTACAAATTTGAAGTAATTTACATTCTCTGAAGTTATATAGGGAAGTTTATATGTTATTAAAGATCCTTGATGCATTGACACAAATAATTGCACGATTTTATCTGACACATTTTGTCTGTTTTATTATCAGTTGTTTGGTACTACATGCAAGTCTTCACTGGTGAGGCTGATGATGCAGGGACTGACTCAGAAGTTTCAGTGACAGTTTATGGAGAGAATGGTGACACTGGCAGCAGACTTCTCAACAAGCCTAGGAATGGAGAAAAACCGTTTGATAAAGCCAAGAAGGTACCACCATTGAATTCCAATATGTTTCTTATGCTTAGTGTAGTTAGGGAATATTATTATAAATCTTTTGTGAATATTGGATCTGGAGAGATAGGTATTATTTAACAATCCAATCTTTACTAGATTTTCCCTGAATAACCAAGGCTGTATGTTGCTTTAACAAACTG
The DNA here is from genome assembly GCA_023634235.1 of Pisaster brevispinus. Taxonomy (NCBI): domain Eukaryota; kingdom Metazoa; phylum Echinodermata; class Asteroidea; order Forcipulatida; family Asteriidae; genus Pisaster; species Pisaster brevispinus. The sequence goes on from JAMKCF010000035.1 coordinate 1,719,686, forward strand.
ATATTGGAAAGTATAGCCACTTGGATTCAAATCTAGCTACATAGCCAAGTAAATTTTGATACAACAGTACATTCCATTGCATTACAGATGGACGTATTTGACTTTGAAGCGGTGTCCATTGGAAGTGTAACAAGAGTAGTACTTGATAAAGCAGCTGGTACTCCATGGTATCTGGATAAACTTATCCTTAAAGAAGGAGAATTTGCTGCCATGGAAACAGAGTTCAGTCATAACAGGTAAAGTAGGTAGTCTTGTTTCAAGATGTTATTGCTGTGAGTTGCCTGCATAAGATGCAAGTGTTTAATACAGCCATGGCCAAGAGTGTGTAAAATCGAAAAGCATTGAAGGGGCACTACTGTCATGATCACAGCGGGCCTGTGGCTGTATATAGAATTATAAACTCTCACCCAATTACTGCACACGCCCCCCATAGATATGATACAGAGGGAAGATGTGCACGTGCAGTTAGTGGTGGAGAGTTTATAATTCCATGTACAGCCACAGGCCTGCTGGGATCATAACAGTAGTGCCTTTTTAAGATACATCCGGTGAGATTTCACAAGCTGAGTTTCCTCAATGATAGATCTTGCTTTCTGGATGCGGCACACTATCTGCACGCATATTTTCAACTTCATGGAAAAAAATTACTTATTTTTGGTGGATAAATGTTGAAGCAATTTGGACTGAAATTGCACCCACAATCTTCTAAAGTCAATTTTGTTGTTATTGACTTCTAGACCACAATGCTTTGGTTAGTGACACAACACTAGCTTAAATCCCCTAGAGCAGCATGTGTAACTCTTCCATCAGGAAATAACAGTTGTGTAGATATTCCTTTCATCTAGTCATAATTCGTGTTTTATGTTATTGTATAGTTGGCTAGGTGACAAGAACCAACTGGAGCAGCCAGTCCATATTGACCTACTACCAACCAATGAAGCACCAAGTCAGAGTGTGGCAGAACTCCCTGATGGTCAGGAACCAGTCCAGACAAGTACGTTCAATCAATTGTGACTTTGAATAGATACAATGTAAATGAGCATTCACAAACCATGGTATTTTTTTGCTATTAACAATTAATTGCAGAAGACAGTTGTAATAAATGATAGTAAGACACAGTGCAATTATCACCAGCTATTACTCATTGAAACACATACATTATTTTTGCATAAACACATAGTTAAGGCAACACTTTGGGCAACAAAAGCCAAAAAAAAAACCCCACAATTTTCCACAGACTATGAGCTGCAGAGATGAGACACCACTTAAAGCATGATGTCAACTCATACAGGTTAAAATAAGTCAAATTAGCTTGAAATCTAGCCTCTACCAGTATGAAAAACAGCTCAAATCACAATGCCGAAATTGTCTATCAGTTTGTAACTCAAGCACATGATCAAATGAGATCTCTGGTGTGAACTAAACACTGTGTGATTTGTTTATGTAATGTAGGTCTGAAAGCAGTCTCGGTTTTGATATTTGAGTTCTTGTTTTGATTTACACAGAGGGTGATTGGACAGTGTACATCACAACAGGAGAATGTGACAATGCTGATATAGAAGCCAATGTGTCCATAACTGTTTATGGTGACAAAGATGTTAGTCAAGCTCTGCCACTGGGACAACAAAATCAACTCACTAAGATGGAAAAAGGACAAACTCAAGAATTCAAGGTCGGTATGAATCAAAATATTATTTGAAATCATTATTTTATTCATTGATTGATTGTTTACTACCTATATGCTTTTTGTCTCATAGTGTGTTAACAACGTGTGAAGATTATTAATGTTTTAGTTGTAAGTAATGTTTGGTTTTACTTGGCTGTGACCAGGCTTTTGCAATAAACCATATTGGAATGAAATGATAGGGTAGGAAAGTCACATGGTTGAGTCATACTAAGGTTCTATTGTATTACTCTCAATACAGTAAGTATGCATTTGTTTATTAGTTATATCGTCCCATGCAGACTTCGTTGATTTCCTTCTTTCAGGAAGAATGGTTAGACAGTGAGATTGACAAATGATTTCAACAACTAATGCTTCTAATGCTACTCTTTATTTATTATTATTATTTCAAATCTTCAGATCAATGTTGGTGAGGTGGGGAAAATCTACAAAGTACGACTGGAGCATGATGGGAAGGATGACCAGTCATCATGGTTTGTAGAAAAGGTACACAGAATAATTATGTCACAAAGAGACTACCTATCTTATTCTTGTTCCCTGTATGATAGGAATCTTTAATACTGATTTGAAGTATTTAAAAAAGAACCAGACTAAATACCCTATCAACCCCGTGGTTACATTGGTTTAAGTTGAAGGAAAACAAAATGGTGGTATGATATTATATTTAATGCCGGTATCTGATATTACTAACGAGTCATTTTATATAGTGTATACCACCATAAGGTCTGTATGTGTTTGTTTGTTGCCCCGTTTGGTCATTAAGTATGATTTCACTCATTCCTTAATTACTCTCAACTTCTACAGCACCAAACACTGCGGTGAGGGTGTTGATATAGGAAAGGTTGAACAGGGGAGGGGTGCATAATGATGCCAATATGAGGTATTTATTAACGCATACCTCATTAGTATAATAATAATAAACAGGACATTTATAAAGTGCCTTTTACCAGAGGATGCAAAGTGCTGGAACATTAATTAGATCAAATGTAATATTGATATCATCTCAAGTCCTTAGGATGTCATACTGACTGTACATACTTGCTTGTATGATTTTTCTTCAGATAAAGTTGAAGGACACTGATACTAAGGCAGAGTTCAGTTCTACATTGTCTCGATGGTTGAGTAGAGACATGGAGGGATGTGATAGCACTGTGGAGATTCCTGCAGTATGGCCAGAGAAACAACCACCACAAGGTACAACATTATAACCATTATTAAAACTAAAACCCATCCCAAAAACATACAAAGACACTAGGTTTGTGGTTCATGAGACATCTTTCTAAATCCAGTCCTAGTTTTACGTATAGAACCCTTGCATATGACATCACACTCTCAAAAAGCGCCATCCCTGAGACCAAAGCGAGGCAGATCATTGGACGATAGCTGTTCTTTGTGTGTATAAATGTGCGTGGAACCTCAGACTACCTGTAGCGTTTCGCGTTATGCAAGGGGTCTATTGATTTCTATAGACCCCATGCATAATACGGAACGCATCTCCGAACAATGCCCTTCCACCATTTCCATCATTTTGGGAGTCAAATCATTATGGAAGTCAAATCTTTTGTGCATGTTTGTGCACAATTTGGACTCCCAGAATGGTGACCAGGATAGGCACATGGGAGTGCACTGCACGATGTGCAAGGGCTCTATACAATGAGTCAATGAAGTCTCATCTTGCTTGGCTTCCCAATGAGGAAACTGGTTAACACCTTGACTGCCGGTCATAGATTCGTAGGGCATTCCCACTTGCCAAGTGTGGTGCGCATGCGCGCATACCAAATAGGTACTTTTTTGGTGTCTACATGTTGTAATACGTTCATTTCTAACCCTAACCCTCACCACTGCCAGAAGCGTATTTGTTGCGTTCTCAGTGATGCCAGTGTATTCAATTAACAATACAAAACCTTTCATTTTCTACGAGTATACTCGTAGTGGCAGAATCTGTTACACCTGTTACTACGAGTATACTCGAAGGCGGCAGTCAATGTGTTAAGTACTGCTACACCTTCCAAAAAGGAGTTAAAATAGATCTAATCAATAACCAACTGATGATACAAAACAATTGTATAATTTGATTGCAGTTATTACCTATGATGTTGAAGTTGTCACTGGTGATGAAGATGATGCTGGTACACAATCCAATGTGTACATTACCCTGAGAGGCAAACACAGTGATACAGGCAGGAGAAATATAGTCAGACACTCTGGGGATACAACACTATTCAGCAAAGGTCAAACCAATAAACTCACATTGGAAGCAGTGTCACTAGGTCAACTAGAGAAATGCATTGTTGGACATGATGGGAGTGAACCAGGTAAGTTGCATGGTTCAAAGGTGAACATGGTCATGATCTAGGTCAGGTCAGGTCAATCCATGCACTATACAAATGACTTCATCAGCTTACTCATTCTTAATCCCAAATTTGAATAAATTGCTTTTGTTGTTTGTTTAGATTCTGGTTGGTTTTTGGATAAGATCATGGTGAGGGAATCTGGCCAGGATGTGAATGAAGTCATCTTTTCGTGTAACAAGTGAGTCAGTTCATTTCAGTTCTAGACAAACCTTGCTGGGAACCCCCTCTCACCCCCTCCCCCCCCCCTCCCCCAACACACACACACACACTGGTGTATAAACAAATGCAGTCTGGGACCTCCTATTGTCCCTCTTTTGTTTGTACTTAAACTTTTTGGCAACAGCTCCCATCGGTTTTGTACACACTTTCCAACTTGGGACTTTCACCCAACCAGGGACCCTATTGTCCCTTTTGTTATATGTCCCCGCCCACTCATTGTTTGCTCACTACTCACATTTTGATTTCTTTCTCTTCCTTGGATGAGGACAGGGAGGGGTGTAATTTTGAACATTGTAATTACTTCCTAATAGTCTTGGGTATAACTGTAAAGAATGATAAACAATTTCAGATTCCAGCTGATATGAAAGTTAGTCTTTACTGTGTCAGTCTGTAGGTTTACTTAATGCTGGTACACTGCATAATCAGAATTTGTTTATGATGATTCAGATATGAGTTTTAGTTTGTTGTTTTAATTCCGTATATTTTCAGGTGGCTAGCAGTGGACAAGGGAGACAAACAAACTGAAGTTGAATTGGATGCCTTACCACCAAGTGAGGGCGGTATTGATGCTTCCCCAGATGCTGAGGGTGAACCTAAGGAAGAGCTAAAGGATGAGAAGCCTGAGAATGATGAGAAGAAAGAAGCTGCCCAAGAAGGTGATGCAGGAGATAACACTCTAGTAGAGTAAGAATTATGACATAGTATGTACAAAATAGTTATTATTAAGTTAGTGAAACCAAGCCTGGACTGAAATCCTTCTTCTGTTAGCAATGTTTCTGTACACTTATCAATTGAGCTAAGAGGTCAAATTGATAATCACAACCAAATGTAAGCGACAGGTGAACTCAACGGTTGTGCGTTAGTGACCTCGGTGGATTAATTTACACAAAGGTCAAAGCAAAACAAAATCACAAAGTGAGGTTTAAATGTATTTGTGGATGGTTTTTATTTTTTTTTTTTTTGGGGGGGTGGTTCCTGTAAGTTGGGAGTAGTGTTATAGATCCAACTAGTCATGGTGACTATTGGAAGTACAAACTGTAATGGGCCATATTGTTTGTCAGGAAAAGGAATTAACACTGTCAAACGTTTACAAATGTACATGTTGTGTATTTTAAGCAGACTAGTATATTATTGCAGAATCTCTAGCTACAGTACCTCAGAAATCTTCTTGAATTATTGATGTATTACTTGTTTGCTTCTGTCTTAATGTTTGGAATAGAAAATTGTAATTTATAATATATTATATGAACTCCCATGATGTAACTGAGCATCATGGAAATTCTGTTACAAATAATTATATCTTTCTTACGATTTCCATTGAGCTCACTGTGCCGTCCATGTATGCAGCTTTCTTTCTGTGCAATATCAATTTAAATCTTAAATTTGAACTGCTTTAAATTTATTAGATATTTTCTTCACTAAGGCTGTTGGTTTGATGCAATGAATTCAAGGTGTTATTGTTTAATCAGATATAAATTATATGCACAATTTTAGATTTTTTGTTCTTGAATTTTTATGTGACAGTTTTAATCTGTTGGAATTTCTCTTCAGTTTCATGAATTGCTGATACTTGCGTCTTTCGGTATTAAATTGGGTGATAAAAATGCTTAGTTGTGATTGTCCACACACCGACTGTCAACCCGTGTTGGCACATGGGTAATTATTTGATGCACCAGTCATAAATCAGAGTCAGTGGCTCTTCAACGGAGATGGGGAACTTTGTTGTCCTTACCACCACCCCCCACTGCCAATTTATTTCTGTTATTTCCTTATCTAGTAAAAAGAAGTAAATAAGAAGGCAAGGGGCAAACTGTGTTACCCAAAGGAGTGCACCCAAAGTAGTGTTTTTGAAATAATTTCATTGTGATAAACTCAGTGTGGTGTTTTAGTAGTGATTTAGGTTTTGCAGATCTTTTGACGAAATCATACTGTTATTGTTATTTAACAAAAACAAATTATGTTCTACATTTTTCACCCTAGAATTGAACAAGTGTGTTTGCCACATGAATAATGTTTTATTTTAAAAAATATTCTTATTGTGTAAATATTCATTAGATATTTTAAGATGTAAATTGTTTGAATGTACAAAGAGAGGACACATAATTTTTCTGTATGAAGGGAATTATTTGTAAATTATTTGTGAGGAAGTTCTGTTGTATATTTGCATATTTTGATTGTAGTGCACACCTAACATTATTGCCAAGTTTGTTTATATAACAATAAAAGGCTAAGCCAAGGCTAAATTTCTATTATAGATTGAATACCTAGTCTGAGATAACAAATTATCACTGGTCCCATGAAGTGACCTTTAAAGGTTTTGAAGTTACACAATTTTGTTAAACTGCTATTCTGGAGTTTGCTCACTATTTTTTATTTTATGTTTTCAGACAAAAATAATCATGAAACTTGCTGCAAATTAGATACTGAAACTTGCTGGAAATGTTAACAGCAATGAGTATATCAATAACTTGTGTTAAACAGATTTGCAAATTGTCTTAATTGTTGACAGACAGGTCACTTCGTGGAGCAGCAAAATGTATGACAGCAGAATTCTGGAACATTTGATGAAATACTTAGATACTTTTAGATTTGTGGGGCAATTGGTCTTAACCAGTGGAGGGGCACAGGAGTTCACTTACCCCACCCCCCCCCCCCCCCCCCCGCCCACCATAAGTTCACCCTATCATAGAAATTAATTTTTTTTTTTTATCAGATTACTCTCTGCTGAGTTAAGGGGACTCTCTCTGTTTTGAAATTAAACATTCATTTCTAAAAGCAAACCTACAAGGTATAATTATTGTAAAAAGTGTTTTTAATGCACAATGTACATGCATCAAACTGCGATGACAGACCTAAGTGCAATTAGAGTGTATCATTAATAAAACACACACACACACACATGAACTGATTGAAGTGTTAATATTCTTTGTTACAGGCGCTATGTCATTGTGTTTTTACTAAGCTGATTAATGTATATTGCACTGGTACTTTTGACCCATTATTACTTCAAATAATTGAAACCAAAATGTAGTGCATCTCTTTGTTGTACTGATCAATGTGCATGTTTTAATTACAAATAGTCATCTATAAGTTTAAGTGCACTGGTCAAACTTCAATTAAGTGCACTAAAATACTTTTTAAAAGGTTATGTGTTTTATTTTTTCTTGATTTGTTGTATTATTTCCTTCATTGGACCAGTCTTTAAAAAAGTTAGATTTGTGCATTTTTTGACTCATTGTGCTCTCTCCCCCCCTCCTCTCTCCCTGTAATTTACTGGTCGTTCTCCCTTTTCTCTTGAAACATGCCTAAAAACAATTGGGAATAGATATATCTTTAGTTGTGACAGGTGAGCAAGTGGTACTGAGCAGCGTTTAAATTGGTCACTTGGGAATGGGAGTGGAATGTCATTAGACATGCTTGAGCAAGCAGCACGTTGGTGTAAGCTTAAAGTGGTTGCAACAGAACACCTTGATTGTCAGGGCCGGTCAGGGTTGGTACCAGCACAATAATCGAGTGTGTAGCTCGTGTAGCACATGTTTCAATATGGCCCTTAGCCAAAGTGATGCAGAGAAAAGGAGAACTTGAAACTTGCAACTTGGAACATGGATGATATCCTCACCAAATTTCCTTGTGGTAACTTGCCAAGGGGGTGTGTTGCCTAAATTAATCTGTGAAGTATGCACTAACCATGTGCTAACGTAAGTTCCTAAGGCTTAATCGTCCTTGAAGATTTGATGCATTTTGGAGTCAACAAGTGCCTGCACTACAGTAAACTGTAAGTTATATTGAAACAGTGATGTAGAAGTTCATTGATTTAAGTACGTGGGTTTTGGCAACTGAATGTTCTTCTATTTTCTTCACTGCCACTTGAAGACATTAGAAATTATCATTTTACAAGTTGTATCTATCAGCTACAGCTGTTCCCCATTTAGTCTTGGAATACCACTGATATAAATTATATTTCAGTATTTCCTGAATAACGGGAAAATGGGTCCCCCGGTCAATATTGAAATCATAACTCTATATAATCATGACAGTCAGTAATTTAGAAAACGTGCGCTTTCTTTACGGGGTTTTACTGAGGCGGACTCTGATCCCATTTACGGGGTTTTACTGAGGCGGGCTCTGATCCCATTTACGGGGTTTTACTGAGGCGGACTCTGATCCCATTTACGGGGTTTTACTGAGGCGAACTCTGATCCCAAGCCGGAGTCGAGCCCGCCAAAACCAAGCGCGGCCGCGGTTTCGAAAAGTGCCTCAAATATCCGCGACATTAGTCGCCGACAGAGGGCTTTAGGTAATGGCAATACGGCTCTGGCATTGAGACGTCCAGACTTGTGTGCGTCCGTCGATCGTGTGCACGCAATTTTCCCGGAACTGCACATAGGATAGCTGCGCCTGGGGCCCGGGTCCGGTCATCCGTGTGTTATTTAAACACCCGGTAGAAAACTTCACAGTAACCAGGTGGGCTGTGCATGGTGGTGTGTGTGGGTCATAGGGCTAACTCTTCGCTACCTCAGTTGGTAAGTTCAAGAAAATGTAAAAATTTGACCTATCAAATCAGAGAATATGTATGCAGTTCAAGGAGGCGTAATTATGGCCCAGTTGGGTGATGAAATTGAAGGTGAAGGTGAGGCCAACCTCACAAAAATAATACAAACTGTTTCACTAAATTATATATAGTTATGATCACACGTATTATTGATATACATTTGAGTCTTTGGTTATACAACTCGAGTCGAGTACTCGGAGTAGGCCTACCGAGTACCCGACATGTACGAGTCGTACGACCCCCGAGGCCGAGGTGATCCTTGGCGCGTTTAACTAAGAGGCGAATCTGGGATGGACGGACAGGGGAGGGGGAAGGGGAGGGGGAGGGGGGAAGGGGAAGGGGAGGGGGAGGGGAGGGGAGTCGATTCGTAGTTTTTACCATGTCCATAGCATGCACGGGTAAATCATACGTTGTGCCTCGACACATGCTGTAGACATCTATCATATCTAGCTAGGTACCAAGAAGCTGCTTGTTGCTACGGGTAGGCCTAGTAGTAGTACTGTAACAAGTACTGTACTTTGTAGTGTTGTTTGCTATTGCATCGGCATAATTACCTTGTTAGTTGCATGTATAGCGGTTCACGTTTTCGTGCAGTTTCTTGTAAATTTAAGACGTATGATCATATCATGTGACGCGCTCTTAACCAATCTAAAGGCAGAATATTTGTTAGCCCTATTAACTTAGGGATGTTATAATTTTTTTGGTATAAACAATAAACGTTCACACGCCTGATTGTTAACAATTTAATGTAGGGTTAGGACTAGATTGCCCATTGCCTGCAACTGGTTGCCTGCAAATTGCCCTGTGTAACATGGCCTTAATAATTAGAATAGTAGACAGGGTTCTGCCCACGGCCACGGTGGTCGGTGCCGGAAAACCCGCCCGGCACTCATGATTCCCCGCCCACCACCACTGACGGAATTTTCTTTTTTCTACTGATAAATTCAAGATATCCAGCTCGTTTTCTGTCGAGAAAGTCCCTTGTCTTTGTATTTTAGTTTTACTAACTAGCTGCGATCGTTCATCGTTAATCCAACACCATCTCTGCCCTCACAGGTTCCCATTTATACACCTGTTTGGAGTGAAGCAGTTATGGTTAAATGCCTTTCTTAAGGACTTGGGTGTCATGACTGGGAATCAATCCCACACTTTAACCATCAGAACTTGAACACGACATGCATATAGGTGTGTGAATAGATTTCTCACTGTTATTGTTAGTAAATGTTTTGTTTGTTTGTTTGTTTGTTTTTTCCAGAGGCAATCAGTCACGGTAGTCTTCACTTCAAGGGTTAATTGAGTGATTCCATATGAACAGTGATGGTCATTCGTTACATTGAACACTTGCTCCAGTGGCTTGCAGTCAACCTTGGGGTACAGCTACCAGAGTGGCTTGAGCAGAGTCTAGATAGCCTGGACTACCACCTCTTGTCATGGTTACTATGGTTGTTTATGCCACTCATAATGGCCTTTGTGCTACCTATTGGGATTTTGATAATTATGTACGGGTCCATTTTATTTCTACATATATATAAAAAACGCCACCGATTAGCTGATGCTTATTATAGCAGTGGTGTGTGGGATTGGGCACGAATGATGATTGCTACATTTTGGGAAGTACAAGGCAGTATATGGCATGGTAAGTAAATGTCATAATATTTGACATCAACACTTTCTGTTGATACTGTACAGAATCTAATAGCACTCTGCATGAAAAGTTTATCTGAAATCCTGGTACATTTAGCAAAAGTGGCGTTGTTGTTATTAGCGCAGATTGTTATATTCTGCTGTAAGCCTGTAATTTTTTGTTTTAATTAAATATGAGAAAAACATAATTAGCTGTCGCACACTGCCTACCAACCAAAATGACGTATGGGGTAAAATAAATGGAAAAAAAACTGTTAACAGTCTCATGTTGCGACCCTAGCCAAGTCTTTTTCAAAGGCTAAATGACAACCCAACACACATACAAGTACACTAATGTAACAGTGGCAGTCAAATAGATTGGACTAGAATGGTAGAATGCCATCAGAAGAAGCGAGAGATAAAAAAGTGGCTGGGGGAGAGGTGAGGGAAGGGAATAGTTTAACCACCAGAGGTTGGAGAGATAAAAAGTAACTAATTAGTAATTTAATTCTCTCTTTTGCTAATATTTACCTTTTCTCTCTCTCTCTTCCCACATTTAATTTGTTCTTTAGTGTTTCCAACCTCCTCAACCCTCCCATCTCCTATTTCATCATTCATCCCTCTCTGTAGCTTTCGTCATCATCCTATTTTACACACATTTGCAATAAAGTGGACAATTGTTTACAACTAGAAAATTAAATAAGCTAAGACAACTGACTACTTAAATTGTACACTTCCTTTTTAACTGACTGCTTCTGTTACACTAGTCTACTTAATTGTGTGTACTGTGTTGCATTTAGCATTTGAGAAAAACTCTGCTAGGATCCAAACGGAAGGCCAATGGCCAGTTATATCTTTTGCATTTTTAAAAATATGATACATCATGGTTCCGAGGAAGGCAAATTGGTTTAAAATCCCAACCATTTCATAAAAGTCGGTTTTCTTCTTTCAGAAGTTGATGTTGGAAGAACTTGGTGCTTGTAAGCTCTGAGATTAAAAAGCCCCCTATAATTTTTCGTTTATCATTACCATCTGTAACTACCGTTCTGTTTCATATCTGTAATTTGAAAAATATTTGGGATGCACGAAAAACTGAGATCTTAGTAGACATGTGTCTGTGTGGTTTGTGTACAGCTCAAGGATTTAGGAATAAAGTATTGAGTGCAAAATGTTGGGGGAAAACTTTTTTTTTTTTTACAACATGAGTAGTTTTTTCCCAGCTCTGACTGTCATGTTATGATTTTACAGGTTATGAAATTGAGGGATTGGAAAATATACCAAGTGAAGGAGCTGCAGTGCTTATTTATTACCATGGAACGATTCCTCTAGACTTCTACTACATTATGGCTAAAGTGCTACTTTATAAGAACCGTATCATGCAGTTAGTAGCTGATAAATTCTTATTTGGAGTTCCAGGTATGATTAGAGTCTGTTGTTCTTTCTCCTGTTATTTGTTTTATTGGAAAACATTGCAAAGGTTCCAGTGCACAAAATCAAGTTCTGGTAACCCCAATAGACATAATCAGCGACCGTGACTCATAGTGGGTATACAATGTAAACAAATCAAGCAAGTAACGCGCAGTGTGCATGGGAAAGCATGGCTGCTTCTGAGTGCTTCTGCTATAAGGTGAGCTTTTCCACGCACACTGCGTTGCTTGCTTGGTTTTTTTACATTAAATACCCACCATGAGTCAATGACTTCAGTCACTGATTGTGTCTACATCTACATCTATCTACTACATCTATCTATTCTGCTACTTGTCAAAGCCATTTCAGCATCTAGACAAGGGTGCAGCTGCTGACGGTGGACGGCTTGTGTACTTGGGTGCCAAAATATTTACAAATAGAAATATATGTGCAAGTCTATTTTCTGTTTGATAACAAATCTAAGGAATTTATTTTGTAGAGATAGCCTATTAACATTTTTAGTTGGTTGTTGTAAGTATTCATTTCAAAAAGTCACCTTAAGACATGTGCAAAACAGCTTTGTGCATAGTGTATGAGTATGCCATATTTCATGCATACAAGTACAGTAATCATTGTTGTTCACTTGAGATAGTTGTATTTTTGATAAACCACTACTAGTTATTCACCAAGGTTTCCATTCCATGTCTTAAATGAAATTGATATGTGGACTGATTAAAAAATTTTATTGTCAGGTTTCCAGATTCTATTGAAGGTCTTCCAGGCAACTGTTGGGTCAGTGCCTGAATGTGTAAAACTCCTTCAAGAAGGGCATATATTAGCAATAGCCCCAGGTGGTGTCAGGGAAGCACTTTTTGGAGATGAGCATTATCAACTTATATGGGGAAAACGCTGCGGCTTTGCTAAATGTGCACTAGAAGCCAAAGTGGTAAGTAGACATTGAATAATATCTTTGGTGTTTTGGATTGTTTGACTGTATTTCTTGCCTTTAGTTTTGTAATTAACACACCATACATCCAACCCATGAAAATGTATTACACCGAATTAGGTCTGGGATTTCTGTACAATCCTTAGAGGTTTTTTAAATTGCTAATATCTAGCCTTAATGCTTCAGACAAAGAAATTTATCTGAAGGATTGGCACTGGTATAAATTTAATAAAATGGCTTTCATTGTGCAAGTAATATTTATTTTTTAATGGTTACCAATTCTTAACAGAAACAACTATGTTCACTTGTTGACTTTGAGTCTGATAGATATCTGTTGAGTATTGAAGTCTCACCCATCAGACAAATGGGATAAATTGTCTCTTAGTTCTTGTTCAAATATCAGTTAAATGCCCGTTAAAATGTGTCAGGAAGTGTGTTTTTTCTCATTTTGTGCTACAAGCCCTGTGGTCTCATAGATTATTCCCCAACATTCAAGCACTGTGATGTTATTACACCTTCCTTTATGTGTCTGTAGACCCCTTGCACAACGCGCAGCACACTCACTCGTGCCTATCCTGTCTGCCATTTTGGGAGTCAAAATCGTGCACAAACATGCACGAAAGATGTGACTCTCAAGATGTTGGAAATGGTAGAAGTGCATTGTTCGAAGGTGTGTTCCGTGTTATGCAAGGTGTCTACAGAAATCAATAGACCCCCTTGCATAAGGTCACGCGCACATTTTACGCACAAAGAACGAACAGCTATCTTCCAATGATCTGCCTCGTTTTGGTCTCAGAGATGGCACTTTTTGAGAGTCGCACGTCATATGCAAGGGGTTTATAACATTGTTCTTAAAAGTTAAAGGATTTGGAACAATTTAATAAAAACCATGATGCATATTAATTGTACATGTATTTCATGTGCTTGTGTGAGGTTCAATGAAGCTGTGCAATAGAATTATCACAATCGCTCTAAGGAATTACCTCTAAGATGAGATGGGCATAAAAATGATCCATCGACTGACAATTATTTGTGTGAATAAACTCATGAATGAATTACATTTCTATGGTTGTAATCTGATGTAACGTTGTTTTTGTTTTTTAGCCAATTATTCCAGTATTTACTCAGAATTGCAGAGAGGCTTTTCGCACACCATCTTGGGGAAGAAATAACCTTCTTCAGCTATATGAAAAGACACGTCTTCCACTAGTGCCCATATATGGAGGATTTCCAGTGAAATTAAAGTAAGTCAACAAAGAATGAGGCTGATTGTAATCAAGATGATATTTTCCCTTTTAACTAGTGAGAGCATTCTGTGTCATTTGAATGGTGTTGTATGGTAACTAGCATATCATGAGGAAATCTTTTATAGTGTCAGGGCTCAATTACATGGCAGTGCTTACTGTGGAATTCTGTGCTTTTTGTCTTCAGAATTACATGATGTACAAAATTCTGTGCTAAGCATGACATTGTTAAACAATGTGATTGGCTGATGACTTATAGAGCTGGATTTTAATTGATCAGTGCCTTCAGCTTCAGGGCCCAATTTCATAAAGCTGCTTAAGCACAAAATGAAGCTAGGCACAACAGAATTATGATTGGAAGAATAAAGTTGCCAGCCAAAGTACCATGTTGTATGCACCATTTGTGACTGGTATCCTGCTTATTTCTGCTAAGCAGAAAATTGTTAAGGAAAGTTTTTCTGCTTAGCAGTTCTATGAAATTGGCCTCATTGATAAATGTCACAAATACAAATAGGGTCATAGATTAATTATTTTCAAAGTAATGCTAATTTAGAGGCCATATTATCAACAAAATGTCACAGTATTTCCTTCAACATTGATCAAGAACGTTGAATCAATCCATGTTTAGCGAGGTGACAGCAGGTCAACTGCATCTCTGGCCGCAGCATTCACAAAAGTCGCCTGAAGGCAATCTTTAAAGATTCCAGTTTCTTTAATGCTGCTTAATATTCACACACAGGTTGAGGTGCAATAATTTGTGTATTGTCACTGTGCTATAGCAATAATTGGTGATACTTGATAGTTCTTGACTTTCCTCTTGGTTTGAATTATGTAGGGTTTTGTTTCTCTCTCTTTGTGCAGGACTTTTATTGGAAAACCTATACCTTATGACTCTGCTTTAACAGCACCCCAGCTTGCAAAAAAGGTATGTGTGACATTACCTAGCCAATAATATAAACAGCTTGTATAACCCTTCAGAGACCATAGTGGCTTTAAGGGGCTTGTACTCAAATGCCCAGAGTAGCTTCAAATGGCCACAAGATAATGGCATTCCACTCAACCAAAAAAGGTAAAAGTAATGGTCATGTTCTGGTTTGACATTTTCTAATGTTTGCCTTGTTAATATACTATCTAAATTGGGTAAATTGGGAAATATGTGGTTAGTTAAAGTGGTTCCAACCTAATTTGCTGTACTATACAGACTTTACAGAGGATCTCCATTTAGTATTGATTACATAGATGTTGCCATTCTCTCTCTGTTGGGAATGGTTGCAAATGACCCTCTGTTCTTCATTCAGAATTCATTGCATAAATGTTGCCATTCTCTCTCTGTTGGGAATGGTTGCAAATGACCCTCTGTTCTTCATTCAGTATTCATTGCATAAATGTTGCCATTCTCTCTCTGTTGGGAATGGTTGCAAATGACCCTCTGTTCTTCATTCAGTATTCATTGCATAAATGTTGCCATTCTCTTTCTGTTGGGAATGGTTGCAAATGACCCTCTGTTCTTCATTCAGTATTCATTGCATAAATGTTGCCATTCTCTCTCTGTTGGGAATGGTTGCAAATGACCCCCTGTTCTTCATTCAGTATTCATTGCATAAATGTTGCCATTCTCTGTCTATTGGGAATGGTTGCAAATGACCCTCTGTTCTTCAATCATTATTCATTGCATAAATGCTGCAATTCTCTGTCTATTGGGAATGGTTGCAAATGACCCTCTGTTCTTCATTCAGTGTTCATTGCATATTCTCTCTTTATGATTACCAGACTCAAAGTGCAATCGAGGAGCTAATCCATCAACACCAGCGTATCCCTGGCAATGTGTTTAAAGCTTTACTCGACCGCATCAGGTGATGGTCAGAAGTTATGACCCTGACATGATGTAGCTCAGCATCATAGGTTAATTTTGCCATTCTTCGCCACTTTAAATATCTTTTTAAATCGTATTTCAAATTCTGTGTATTTGTTCCTCGGTGGTTTATGCAGACGGTGAATATGGAAATTCTTCTACTTGATATTAACCTCTAGTTATACATGTAGTCATTGAATAATGGGGCAGTGACGTTTCCGAGCAACGATAACTAAGTTTTAAAAAAAAATAAGTTTACTCTTGTTGTCCCTGACATGCAGTATTTGTACTATACCTGGTTTTAGTTTACTTTAGCCTTTCCATGGTTTAGTTCCCTTTTTCCATGCCCTATTTATTCATTTTTTCCCCTCCTATTTGCCCCCCATTTGGGCGGGTTGAGGCTGAGGTAGGGTGGTGGCCAAGAGGTTCATTGCTTCAGACTCAAGTTCTGGTGACTGAGTCATCATTTGGGTGGGTTGAGGCTGAGGTAGGGTGGTGGCCAAGAGGTTCATTGCTTCAGACTCAAGTTCTGGTGACTGAGTCATCATTTGGGTGGGTTGAGGCTGAGGTAGGGTGGTGGCCAAGAGGTTCATTGCTTCAGACTCAAGTTCTGGTGACTGAGTCATCATTTGGGTGGGTTGAGGCTGAGGTAGGGTGGTGGCCAAGAGGTTCATTGCTTCAGACTCAAGTTCTGGTGACTGAGTCATCATTTGGGTGGGTTGAGGCTGAGGTAGGGTGGTGGCCAAGAGGTTCATTGCTTCAGACTCAAGTTCTGGTGACTGAGTCATCATTTGGGTGGGTTGAGGCTGAGGTAGGGTGGTGGCCAAGAGGTTCATTGCTTCAGACTCAAGTTCTGGTGACTGAGTCATCATTTGGGTGGGTTGAGGCTGAGGTAGGGTGGTGGCCAAGAGGTTCATTGCTTCAGACTCAAGTTCTGGTGACTGAGTCATCATTTGGGTGGGTTGAGGCTGAGGTAGGGTGGTGGCCAAGAGGTTCATTGCTTCAGACTCAAGTTCTGGTGACTGAGTCATCATTTGGGTGGGTTGAGGCTGAGGTAGGGTGGTGGCCAAGAGGTTTATTGCTTCAGACTCAAGTTCTGGTGACTGAGTCATCATGATGTGGGTTTGAATCCCGGTCATGCACTTGAGCAAGACACTTGACTATAACTGCTTCTCTTTACCCAGTGGTAAATGGGTACAGGCTGTATACTCCCAAGGGAGCTGAGATGGTTTAAGGAATGAAATAAATGGCCCAGTGAACAGGGAAATAATGTTGAAGCGCCATGAGTGTCACTGAGTGGTAGATTTGAGTGCTATATAAGAAGCTACTACTACTATTTATATTTCATTTGTTTTTTGTATCTGTTGAGTTCAACTAAATAATACAAATTATAAATATTAATATATGTATTTTTATATAAAACCATGCAGTACTATTTGTGTAACCACCTCATAGAGTTTAACAATGTATTTGAATTTATGTGGAAAAAGGGTAAATGACTTGCACAAGTTACATATTACTTTGCGTTCTTTCAATATGTATGTGAGAAAAATATTGTATTAGATTTGTTGAATAATTATCAAATAAACTTTCATGTTTGCACAAAAACATATGTGTGGAATCTGACTTTCAATTCAAGAGTACATGATACAATCCCACATTTTGTTAATATTGATGTTATCAAACAAGAAAGTTACCTTTTCAAATTATACTCACAAATACTCTTAAATAGTCTTTGTTTTTCTTTTCTTTTTCTAAAGTAAAATTAAAAGGTATGGGGGTTTGCTATGATTATGTGATTGTAAAAGCATTGGCAACATTTTTAATTTGGTGTATTTGGGAATCTTTCTCTAGGCTAAGATTGTTTCAGGTAGAAATATTTATTAGGGGATCAATTTAAATTGTTTCTTGCCGGTTCTGATAATGAGAACAGGTTAAGAAAAGATTTCTGCCTTAAAGAACTGATAGGGAGATATTGTTTCTTTTTGGTTCCCAGTTGAATCAAATAAACCCGTTGAGGACAATGAAGACCTTGCTAATCATGTTACATGTTGATTACAGTGTATTAATGGTTGACTACTAATTTGCAGGAAGTAGCTATTTTGTGCTTAAAGTTTGTGATCAAAATATCCTAACATATAAAAAATAATCTTTTTATAATCTGGGTAAAGTATATTAGTTATTCTGAGAAATTTCTGTCTAAGACCGCTATGATTAAGAAAATGTCAATTGTTACGGTATATTAAAATTATTAAGGTGCTGAATCAGGTTGTTTTTTATTTGGTTTTGTCTTGCCCTTCTTACTCAAGATATTTATATTTGTTAGCTTTGGGAAATGTGAGGGAAATAAAAGGAAAAGGCTTTTTTAAAATTAATTTTTTTAGAGTGAATTAAATCATGTGCTCTAGTTAACTAACTTTTAGTGTAAGTGCACACTCATGCAAAGCGCATCATAATCCTTGTTTCCCTCGGCCCCACCGGTCTCATCCCAGACGCTGGGACCAACTGAATACCTCGCATACCTGGCTTACATTTCTAAAAATATCACAACAGGAATCAAGTCTGATTGTAGATGTTTTTGTTGGTGACACCCACTGTGTGCTTGTTTACATTGCTTCTGCCCCTACTATCATAACAGTACACATGGACAGACATGAAATCAAAGATGACACCGTGTCCTTTTTGTAATGACTGTTGGCACACTTGTGATCCATAGGATTAGCCTCCAAGAAGGCTTCTAGACAATGAGAGAAATGGTCTTATTACGGCTGATAATTTATTAAGTACAGAGCCCCTCAAAAGACTAAAGTGGCATTCAAAATTTAATTATCGTTCGCATGAGAAAAATCAATTCAAGCCATGGTGACATGTTGATTCATAGTAACAAGAGATGCTCAGAATGCATCAGCTTAGCATTACTCAAATTTCGCTTGGCCCAAGCCGTCATTCTCATGCCGGTACATTTGTGTTGTAAAATGTATTTTCTTTTTCTTTTCTTCTTCTGTGGGTTTTTATATCTCTGGGATGTACTTTTTATCTTGTTTTTGTTCGTTTGTATTTTGTTTCTCATACTTGCATCTATTTTTATTAGACATTGTCTTTTGGAAATGCGCTTTTATTTACAAAAGAGGGCGCTATACTATTTCCTCATGTTTGCACAATGACATGCGTGTACCGTGTGTTCAATGTACATGTACAGTACAGTGTAATATACATACCGCAGGGAGGTTCCAACGCGTGCCGACGAGCTAGCCAGGTGGGCATGGGAGATCCGATCAAACTCCAAACACAATCGAAAATATCGGACACTGACCCAGCGACGTACACAGCAGAAGCAGAGGTAACAATCAACATGGCACCCATGAAGAGTAAACACGTTGGAGGACAGAAGAATACCTATTTGACCGAGAAACATCTATTAGGATTTGACAAATACAAGGTAAATTGCATGGTTCTTTCGATGCATAATTTATGTTGAACAGTCATTCGATATATCACGGATTAGTGGAGGATGGAGCATGGATTTCCAGCGCCTTTGCCTTGTTCGAGGGAACTGTTCGTTTGCTCATATCAAACCAAACCATGCCAATTTCAGTGTAATAATGTTTGAAAATGACAGCAGAACACCTCCAGAAAAGGAATCTAAATACCAATCCATTTTATAACAAAACAAACGTTGAATCATGGAGAGGAACTAGGAAGGAAGGAAGGAATTCCTTTCTCCATGGTTGAATGCTGTGATCTTGTGATGGGGTCCATGGATGGGTTTTGTACACCCTCGGGGGCAAATTTATGGCACCCTCGGCTTCGCAGATTGGCACTCAATCTGCAAATTGCCAGTCAATCTGCAGATTGGCAGTTAAAGGGACACACCGGCTTACTGTTTACCTAATATTGTGATGTGGAATGACAGACAACAATTTTTAAATGGTTGTTGTAAAAAAAAAATCATCAAAATATCACGTAATTAACGAAAAATGCGAAAAAAACAAAACGCGGTCAAAGGTCAGCTTATACGCTTTTCCAGCCGTTGCAACTGTCAAATTTACGTGGCAATGATGCGCGATGTTGTAAGTAGACTGGTGCTCTGTTTATGTATCAATTATAACAATGGCGAGGCATGAGGATACAGACTTCATATCCATCAAGCACAAATTCATGTGTAAATAAAAAAACAGACATGAACCATGCCACTGATCTCTATTATACTGTCAGTATAATAGAGATCAGTGACATGAGCGGACGTCAGTCCATAGAGCAAGGTTCCTTGCTCTATGGTCAGTCCTAGTCGAAGTCCGCTCGCGGTCGTAACCAATAACTGTTTCGGTTGAACTTGCCATTGAAACAGTTATTGGTTACGACCGCGAAAACTAACCCCAACCTGTATTCTGTGTACGACGACGTACTATATTCTGTGTACTTGCAATAATGGAGAACGTTTCTTCGACATCCAAGGATCGGTACAAAAACATCGCAAGGAAAAACACCCAGAAGGTGGTCCAACGAAAAGTAAAAAGTAAAAGAAAAACCACGATAAATCCGAAGGGAAAGCCAGGAAAAGCAGCAATTGGGGGGGGGGGGGGGTGGACATTGTGCAGCTATCATAGAAGTAGACCAGCTGTATGGGATAAATATTCCCCGTCGTCGTCCCGCGTGTGTAGCGCAGGCAACACGTTGCAATAGTTAGGGGCTAGGGGTATCAGACTAAAACCCTCCTACAAAAACCGTAATTGTTGGTCTGGCTCCCTACCCCTCCGACAAGCTCCCACGCTCACGGCTAGACCGGCAAGCTGGGGAGTTCATGCCCCGGGGCTTGTCTCTCTGGCCCCACGAGACACGGCACCGGCTGTACGGGATATGCCCCAAGGTTTACGTTCCGCTAGCTCCCACGCTGGTGCGCCGTAAAACACGCTTCGGTTGCACGGACTCTCTGAATGCGAATCTTACGTTCGATTTTTAATCATTATTTACAAATTGTATCAATAATCTGAATACATAGTCTTTTTTGTCAAATACTCATGAATAATTAAAAAAAAACAGATTTAAATTTGGTTGAGTAATTCACTTGTATAAGGCTGGAAGTAAAACTAACTCCGAAAATCACGTGATTTATACGAACCACTTTTTTGGTTCGGATAAATCACGTGACCTTCGTTTTTTGAAAAATGCTCAAAAACGGCAAAATTTGATGGTTTCTTTTAGGAACCATTCTTCTCCATTCCTGGAAGACCTTTGAAGGCATATGTTAGCCTATTTTGTAGCCCAAATAGCCCAACGAAGCCGGTGTGCCCCTTTAATCTGCAGATTGGCAGTCGATGTGCAGATCGGGACTTGATCTGCAGATTGGGACTTAAATGTGCATATTGGCAGTCATTCAAATTGTGCAGATTGGATTGGCAGTCATTGTGCAGATTGGCAGTCGATGCGCAGATTGACACTGACAGTGACAGTCGATGACTCGATGTGCAGATCTGAGATTGGCAGTCAATGTGCAGATTGGGACTCAATTTGCAGATTGGCAGTCGATGTGCAGATTGACGCTGACAGTGACAGTCGATGTGCAGATTGGGACTCAATCTGCAGATTGGCAGTCGATGTGCCGATTGGGACTCAATCTGCAGATTGGCAGTTGATGTGCAGATTGACACTGACAGTGACAGTCGATGTGCAGATTGGCAGTCAATCTGCATATTGATTGGCAGTCAATGTGCAGATTGGGGCTCAATCAGCAAATTAGCAGTTAATGTGCAGATTTGCAGTCAGTGTGCAGATTGGCAAAGATACAATGAGCCAATCTTCATAATGATTTTTAACAAACAACAAAATGCTTTGTTTTGTTTACAGTATAGTGCAGTCGATACCTCACCCGTATCTATCTACGTTATGCATCCGTTTTGGAATGCTGTTGTTCAGGTAAATATAAATTAAACCTGGTCCACATTTAAATAATCAAGGGAATTCAGTTTTCAGTGTTTTCTTCCATTGTCATATTTCATTTTCAAGTGAGCATGTAAATTAGACTTGCTATGGAATGATACACTACTTTCATATCATATAATCATTCCATTATTTACCTGATGTGGCCTTTAAACATCAACTGATTCCATTGCTGAACACAACATCACAGACTCAATAGCGCCCTCACTGTAAGGTAGAAAGAAGACTCATAGTGACTCAAGTTACATTTGACTTTGTGCATGGTGCTTACCTGGTTCTAATTGTTATCTTAACCCCATGTATGGCAATGGGTGATTTAAAGCTTACATGTACATCTCGTATCTTGAAGGCATCTCCTCCCAGACATTCAGAATGTGCATCCTTCCAATTGTATGCATGTTGTATAAATATCTGCATTTTAAATGCTGGTTTCACTTAAATGTAAAGCTAAGTGAATTGGGTGCTAAGAATTTACAAAATTTCCTTTTTTATATTTTGTTAAATTCATGTTGGCTCAGGGTTCACTTTACCGATTATGTTTTCATGAGGACCAAGGTTGATGCTACTGTTTGATTCAGTTATTATGAAAGAGAGTTCAAAACTCTAATGACCAGTTATGACCAGATTAATGATAAATTGAAAGGCATATTATTTTCTAATATTAATTTGTTTTGACTACACAGATGTTTCCTGAGTGGGTAGCACCTAACCTGTTGACCTTTGTGGGTTTTCTAATCTTAGTCATGAGCTTCATCACATTGTCCATTGTAGACTGGTCATACAAAGCCTCAAGTCGTCTTCATCCTCAGCACGAAACCATCCCTAATCTTTTGTTCCTACTGCTAGGTATTGGACAGTTTGTGGCACACACTCTAGGTAGGTTTATGTAGATTTGGATTAACAGTTCCTTCTACTTTTAAAATTCCTGAACATACAGTGTACATGCAACCATGCCAGTATTGCTTCTGCACTGCTTTTGGCATCAGAAAAGTTTCGAAATGTTGGCTCCATAAAAATTAGATGCTTGTATTGTATATAAATCTACCCATAAATAATGGAATAAACTCATCTACACCTGTACATTTGAGAATAGTGTTTCTCATGTGTAAACAAACAAGTTAAGATTGTGTGTAACCATTACATCCTATGCTAGCATTTATTGGATGTATCTCACACCATTTTTTCTCTTTTTGTAGTAAGATGAAGTTGATTTCTTTTACCACGTCCTACTGTACATTACAATGAGTGTGTATTTAGATCTCAACGGAACATCTATGTTCACGAACACCTGGTCTAACATCTTCTGGGCTTTTTGTACATATTTTTTTATCCAAAAAGTAGTTAGTGGCCTGACGTTTCGATCCTATCAGTCACAAACCTTCAAGACATATGTTTACCTTGGCCTTGTATTTTAAAGTCCAAAATTAACCTTAGTCTCAACATTAAGTCCAGTCTTGACCTTAGCCTCACCTTTAAATCCAATCTTGACATTATTTTCACCTGTAAGTCCAACCATTTAAGTCCAATGGGAGACTTTTGGGGACTGTAGGTGGCAGCAGACTTACCAGGTAAATCCATTGTTCGTGATAATGTGCACATGCTAAGGATGATGTAAACAATGGAAACTTACCTGGTTAGTTTGCTGCCACCTAGTGTTCAAAAGTCTCCCATTGTGCTCTTAATCTCACCTGCAAGTCCAATCTTGACATACTAAGTCTCACCTGTAAGTCCAATCTTGACATACTAAGTCTCACCTGTAAGTCCAATTGTGACCTTAGTCTCACCTTTTAGTCATACCTTCAGTTCCCAGCATGAGTTTGTTGACATGATTTTATAATGTTTGTTTTGGTTTGTATTTTCCAGATGGCATAGATGGCAAGCAGGCAAGACGTACAAAGTCTAGTACTCCATTAGGAGAACTGTTTGATCATGGGAGTGACAGCATTATAGCATGTCTTCTTCCTCTGGGTATCTTCTCTGTATTTGGACGTAGTGGAGATGACTTTGGTGCCGATGTGTGGGTGTTATATTGGATAGTGTGTGTAATCATGGCTACATTCTATGTATCTCACTGGGAGAAATATTTGACTGGAGTCATGTTTCTACCATGGGTCTATGATGTCAGCCAGTTGGTAAGTATATCAGACCTGCCAGTCTAGATGATTAATGGTGACTAAGATTGGTGGTCATACAAACAAACGAACAGACAAAGTAATGAAAATATTTAGAGGTACAGCAAGTTTCCCCAGGTTCTGTCAGGAAAAGTGAAGTTTGTATTTCAGATATCTCTATTAAGGGCATTACTAGGGTTTGCCAGTAACATATTGTGGATCTTAATTATAAAGCTTGTCATTGAACATTTTCACTGGTCCATACATAAAAAGACTTCCTTTCATTATTTTCATTGCACAGGACTTGTAATTTAAAGTAATAAAAACCACAAGTGGTTTACATCATACATGTGGCGATGGCAAGCAATAACTAGTCAGCTGGTATAGTTGGACAATTGTTTGACTTTCACTGCTAATGGAGAACACTGTGACTCTGTGCAACAATCCACTTCTGCTGTAGTGCATGTGTTTGTGTTTATTTAAGGATTGGCTGTTGTTTTTTGTCTTCCCTTTAGACTTTGGCCCTGTTGTATATATTAACATCTTTCTTGGGATATGAGGTCTGGAAAGGATCATATGCCTTTGGTTTTGAGTTCAGGTATCTCTTCATATTTACTGTATTAGGTAAGTTTGTATTTACCCTTACCATCCCCAACCCTAGTGCACTATGCTTTACATGGGACCGGGGGCCGATATTACAAAACTCTTCCTAACTTGGGATCGATCCTAAAATTTAGGACGAGTCCCAGCCGAAAGATCGATCTCACGTAAGATCAATCCTAGGATTGATTTCACAAAACGTGTCTTAAGCAGGATGAGTTGTAAATAATATAAAACAAGTTTTCAGCCAAGGCTGCATTAGCTAGTTTAACAGCTATTTTATACTTGTTTCACTACACTATTGCAACGGCCGTCGGGACTTCTTGACACTCACGATCTAAGATGGCTAATTGGCGACAACTTTTGGCTTCAAACTTTCGGGGAAATGTCCGCTGCAAAATGGAGCGGGCAGTATTCATGCAATTAGTAGTCATATTGACAGTTGTTGCAATAAACTATGAAGTATTATTACAACTTACATCCGTTTACTGTATTCTAATTACCCGTATTTCATGCTGTATTTGTTCACCAACCCTGTCTAGCATTTGTAGAATCCCCTACCTCATAAATCTGTATCTACGGACAATTTCCTCGTCATTTAGACTATCTAACGGATTCCATCTGTCACGGAAGAGGCATTTTCTTGGTAGCACCCGTCTCTCTTTGCGGTCAGCCAACAGTAGCAGTGCCATATTGTATCAAGCAATATACTTTAACGTACAAATATAACGCAAAAACATCTGCTAAGGCAACCCGCATACCGATCTTAAGTTAGGAAGGGTTCCAGGCCGTTTCCAAGGTAGTTAGAACATGTTAAACCCTTTTTATCTTTTATGAAATTGTTCCTAGAACGCGTCTCAAGTTAGGACGAGTTACTCGTCCTAACTTGAGATAAGACAAGTCTTAACTCTTTGTGAAATCAACCCCAGGCATACCACCATAAATTACAGTCTAACAATTTGGGTGTTGAGTTACTGTTTGGTGTTAGACTGAGAACTGCACTAGTAAACTGATTATGCTTTACATGGGACCAGGCATAGCACCATGACCAGAGTCTAACAGTTTAGGTGTTGAGTTACTGTATAGTGTTGGACCGAGGACTGCACTAGTAAACTGATTATGCTTTACATGGCATCAAGCATTCTACCATAATCAGAGTCCAACAGTTTGGTTGTGGTTATGGATTTTGTTAGAGTAAGGAAGAATATGAATCCAATTAATTAACTTCATTCACTTGTGGTTGATATTAACTACTGTAACCTTAGAGTCTCAAACAGTCCTTCTGGTTAGAGCTGATGCTCATTTTACGCAGTTGTTTTATGACAGAAAATCTTGTCTGTGATTAGAAAGTTCCAGTGCAGGAAAAAGATCTTGTCATCTTGTTGTTTTGATATAAGTTGATAGATGTGATACATGGCGATTGTGAATAAACTTGCAACTTACATGTAAGTATTGTATTTCCGTTTCCTTCACCCATTGTGTGTTCAAGTTGCATCCAGTACAATTTTATCCTCTAGTCTAAGAGCTCTTAGATTTGAAGACAAGATTGTCTGAAATTAACTAAACTTCTCGAACAATGCATATGATATTTCTTTCCAGGTGGATCGCTACTAATCTCTATACCAACCACAGTCTGGAATGTCTACAAGTAAGTAATACAATAACATTCCTCATCTTGTCAAGTTGAGTTTGACCATTTCAGATTTGTATTTAGTATGTTGACAATGAACACCAGCTGCATAATGATTGTAATTATTTAATTGATGTTTTTGTTGCTGCTTTATTTTAAGATCCTACAGAGATGGTACTGGGAAGAATCGATCTTTGTATCCAGCCCTTGAGCCAGCAATCTCTCCTACCATTTTATTGGTGACATTGACTCTATGGGCAAGACTGTCGCCATGTGATATCCTGCAGAGAGAACCAAGACTATTTTGCTTGACTGTTGGAATTACAATGTCCAATATCTGTGTAAGTAAAACTCACTGTGTTTTTCATTGCTCCAGACATCACCCCCCCCCCAGTCTGCTTGAGTAACAAGATTTTTTTATGTATCTGTGTAGTGTCGGCTGATCATTAGTCAAATGACAGACACCAAATCTGAGACATTGAACTGGCTGTTAGCACCTGTAATTGGAGTAGCAGTAGTTAGTCTTGGCTTTAGCATTGGTGAAATGGAAGTGCATCTTTTTTATATTCTCACTGCTGTGGTTGTCTTGGCACATGTTCACTTCGGAGTTAATGTGGTAAGTTCAAATTTATATATTTAATCTCCACTTTCAAAATGTTGGAGAGTAAGTCTTTAGCTGAACGAAGCCTGTGCAATTACTGTTTTTTTGTAAACGTGTAATAATTACTGCAAAAATCGAGGGCGCACCAGTGATAATGCATGTTACAATTTCGGGGGGGGGGGAAACATGATTTTTTCTGAGCATGCCCAGATGACAGTACAGTCTTATGCTGTTGCTTTTAAAATGTGCTTGTTTATTTTACCAAAAGAGTGCAATGCTCTTTTTGTATCACATTTTTCTGAAAGCGCCCTCTAGATTTCAATGTGTCTTGCCTTTAATGTAGCTTGCAAAGTAGCGAAATACTAAAGACTTCCAGCCTTAGTTATGTGACTGCTTGTGTGTCGCATGGATGTGTAGTGCATTGTGTACATCATTAATGCATCGTTGATTTCCACTTTTGAGTAAAGATTTTGAAGATTATCCGAACCATTAAAATGTAAACATGTAACTGGTTGATAGGTCAGGTAACCCTGTGAACCTGTTCTGAAGCATTTATTTTGCATTTAATCAATAACTTTATTATGTACTACTTTTCTAAACTCATCTTCTAAAAGAAAGACAATGTAAATAAGACCTGTCAACAACCACTTGATGATCTCTTCTGCTATTACATTTTCTTTGACAGGTGACAGAGTTGGCAGATCATTTTAACATTCATGTTTTCTCGTTGGTGAAACGTGCTCCCAAGTCTTCAAGAATGACCAATGGTACCAAAAAATAAAGTTGTGTTTTAAACAATCAAGTACATCAGCAAACTGCAGACAATACAAAGGTGGTTTTTGGAAGATTATATCAATTCAAACCACCCCAAAGAATGGCAGTCATAGTACTTATTACTCTTAGCAACACAACAACAGTTTGAACATCAAAGGCAGGTATTGGCCTAAAGTAGGCTCTGGTGGATTTTGCAAATAAGCGGAGTTTTTGTGGAAAGAAATTTCTCAAGAAAACATTCCAAAGTTCAGAATGCCCTTTGAGTTCTTTGATGTACAATAATGACTTGTTTGTTTCTTAGAACAATGAAGAACAGCTATACTTTGTCAATGATGATGTTACACACTGACTGTCTCTTAAACCTTGATTGGTAGAGTTGGAGGTAGTGTGAAATTGAGGTTGAATAGCTCCATACTAAGAATACCAATGTGGTTTACATGTAAACAATGAATAAGTAGTCATTACACAGCAATCAAATTAAGCTCTTGGATTTTTATTTTACTTTTTTATTTATTTATTTTTTTTAACAACAGTTTGTTTTGATATATAAAAACGTACAGACTTAACCAGGGATATTGTTAACGTGGTTGTATCAATCACTGTAAATTAAGCTTTGGTTCATGAATAGTTAAATTCTTCTGCTAGAGAGTGTTGCATCGTCCATGGAGAAAAAAGTGTTTCGCCTTGGCATCAAGGTCATACCTTTTAACATGTTACATGAATATCAGGCAATGTGTCTGATCGATACGATCTTAATGTACAGTAGTTGCAAGAAAGTGAAATGGTAAATAACATGGTTGTACATCTCGCTACAGTGTTTACTTTTTTCATTGAAGTTTTGTATCCTTCTGAATTGTTCCATTACACTTTAGCTACCCTCTTGGGTAATGGTACAGTCGGTATATTTGTATTTCGCCCATTGCATTAAATAAACGCTTGATATTTGTGTAGCTGCATTTATAAAAAGTTGCCAATTAAGTTGCCAATTATCAGTGTGATTTGAATTATGCATTTAGTTGTCTAATTTAAAAAAAAAGTAATTTATTTACAATTATTGATAAGTCCATGTGCTAAACAAGACTTGATTCAACTGAGCAAACTTTCATTTGTCCATATATGAGTGTCATTTCATACAGCCTGTTTATAAGCTTTGAAACTGCAATGAGTGAATGCAAGTGAAATAAAAACTGAGTTTTTGTGGATAGATCATTGTGTTGTTCGTTCCATTCACAATGATGTTGACAATTCTAAAAGTTTTTTCTAAAGATACCAGGCTGGTTTGTACTTTGCCTCGTAGTTGGGTTTCATCAAGTTGAATGAAAGAAGAAGAAAAAGCAAAATGACTGCACTGTGATAGTGCAGTGACCTTAGTGTACAAGAGCAATGGATACAGATTGTCATACGGAAGGGAATAATATGTAAAGACAGAATTCAGAATTTAATATTCGGTCCCTCTTTTGTATTTTGAAGACATCTTCCTCATTTTAAAATGATCTGTGGACATTTATTGCCACAGCTTTCTCATACTGAGTATACAGCCCAGAGTGACGGACTCTGCATGTATTTTACCTTGCAAGGCAATCAATTCAAGGGATATATTTTAAGTTTTGATATTAGAATTATTCTCAATCAGAATTATTCCCAATCAGAATTTTTCTCAATAGAGATGATGTGTATATCAGCTGCCAGTACCAACTTGTTATATAAGGTTAAATGATTTTATATAAAATGAACTTTTTACAAGTTTATTTTAAACAACATTTGTAAGTTTGCAGTTGGGTTAATTTTTTATTTATTAATGAGTTATTATTGGTATTTAAACATCAGTTATATACATTTAAATACAGTGCAATACTTTCTAGCACCTACTTTTTTTATGCATCAACCAAAACTTCATGTTACACAATGATGGCTAAATCTTGTTCAGTATTTGAATTGATTGAGTATTCATATTGATTTATGATTATTCGTGGGTTGCTTGAGTGTTGATGAGAAAATTTAGTTCTTTGCATTTAGAATAATGTATTTGATAAGAATGTATGTATTAATACTCTTATATAAAGAGCGTGTTATACAAGGTGTTATGTAAATGAACACGTAGTCAATGTGAAGTCATTGTTGGATGTTACTCATGCCAAACACTATGACTTTTATGAGGTGGCTCTAGCTATTGTTGCTGTTGCTATTAAGGAACATCAACGCATTACCACACGGTGATCCAGTTGCAGCCCTAGCTGTAGCCGCCAATACAGCACGACCAATCATTGTTTTATACATAACCATTTCATTGTCACAAAAAAACAAAACCAAAGTTCATCTTTAACAAACTTGCAATAACAATTTATGAAACCAGAAAAATTCCTTGTTTTAAAACTAAAATCAAAATGTAAACCTCAATACCATGTACATTTATTGACAATGTGCTCAAAATTCTGCAATTTAAATAGCTATTCAGCTGGTTTTCTTATTTTCTCTCCATTAAAATTTTACCAAGCTTGAGGCCAATTGAAATGGCATTTTGCTGTTTTGCAGCAAAACTTCACTCCCTGCATTAAAGTAAATTCATAAATTTTAATGTTGCATGAATTTGTTCTGTATGCCAAAATAGTGAATTGAACTGTGATTTGCAGATTTGATGTAACAATCTTCTCGTTGAAGAGGTCGCCATTTTAACACGTTTTAAAGATGAATTAAAAACAGTACACACTGGTTTAAAATGTAAATCTGAAAGCCCACTGATTTTGAAGTTCGTTACCAAACCTCCAGTGAAGTAGCCAAGTGTCTTCTGAAATATTGTTAAAACTTGAGAAAATGGCATATGAAGCCCTCCTCCCCCTGCCCCCATCACATTTGCTTATTGTTTAAGATTGCCGCAGTCGATACGAACGGGTCTAAGATCCCTAACAAAACAAAACAAAACCGTTTTGTGGTTTTTCTCTTAAACGGGACCACCTAATAATGGTGAACTGTTCGACGGTTGAGTGGATCGTGTTTTTTAGAAGTGATGATCATAATGAACACGTGTGGATTCAGTTTACTTTCCAATTGTAAAGTTTACATCGATTTTAAATGAAAAATGAATGAAATAAGTGTAAAGTTTACATCGATTTTAAATGAAAAAATGAATGAAATAAGTTTGTATCAATTAACAGCCCGGCGCCCGCTTGTTTTTAAAGAATCAGTCATAATGCAGTCTACCTCACTGACTGATTGGTCAATGCCTCAAAAAATGCGCATTTTGTTATTAGGATTTGTAAATTATAGACCTCCTCTACCGTATCTTGAGATGCGAGCTGTTTAAACCCTGGCCCGCCCGACACGTAGACCTTGGTTCGAATCCAGTCTTCCAGAATGCCTGTTTATTATTTTGTATATCGTTTACATTCGGCATCTGCCAACCCATCCCATTACTGGTGTTGAAGTAGCTCATATTGAAGTGTTTTGTTACCAACGGGGATTGTGGCATATGCGATGATCCACTGGTTTGTTCAATTGCGTGCATTCCAGAGTTGGTACGACCGGTTCGAATCCTCTCCTTATTGGAACATGGTGGCTGTTGGCAGCAGGCGATGGTATGGGGTACTGTGTACCATGTCTCCTCCCCTACTTGGAGTTGGTTACGGTCGGGAAAGGACAAAGAGGGGCCGGGGCCGGCAGCCAACCCCAGAAGGGAGCTATATGGGCATTTTGAGTATGCCCTGAATGCCCGGCCGTCACTCCGACTAACTTTCTGCTCAAATTTACTGTTATTGTAAATTCATTTTTCTTAGAGTTTTTTTCTCTTTGTCGTGCCTCCTTATTTTTATGCTACAACAACCCCCAGATGCGAGTAAACAGTAATTTTTAAGCAAGAAAAGCAAATAATATGTTCTCATGACTGGATTATTGAATACGAACTCCACAATGATATCAATTATGAAAATGTCATTGCAAACTTTATTGCAGTTACAAGAGCTAACGACGAATTCATTTTAAGTCATAAAATGATATGCCTTCGGCAACACAAAGTTACTGTGTACAAGTACACTTGAGATCGATCAACCCATTTACACAGTAGAAAACGAGGTTGTGAAATTTACCGATCACCAACTACATGTGCAAAGTAATGCAATCAGTCGCGCCAAATTTTACCTGGATGGCGCGAGCTTCGACAAACCACGAAAAGACACAATCACACGTCAGGCGTTAAAACAGGGGAGTTGTGTTATATGTACCCTGAATTTGATCGTCATTCTTATTCATAAAGCAACATTTGTGTGTGTTTTGTTGCAGCGTGGTGTTCCTTTGTAAATTCCAGCAGCGAAAAGGGATACAGAATTTTTACGGTAGGTAGCAAATGGATGGTATAAAAAACACTGGAACTAAGTAAGTATGCTTGGAATTGGATAAATAACTACGTGGAAGATGTCGGTTATACACGACTTAACCTTAGAATTTATACAGCTGCACAGCACAGTACAGAATTGACGTTGATACTTTTTGTTTTGCGATAAAATCGTACCCTTGATTGATGATTCTCCCGACAGTCGTACACTCGGAGTCAGACTCAGAGTCATGGATGGACATGATGGAGGGACATGACCACATCACACTCTGTTTAGCTCCATGACCAGATGACCATGCTCTGAACTGACACTCAATCTCAATCTGTTTTGCTATTTTTGTTAATAATAATGTTATTGTTAGTAATTAATGTTGTGCGTGTATTGTTTTGTAATGATTGACAGTACAGTGCAGTGATAGGTGGGCGGCCTAGCCCTACTACATTTGTGTACTACTATTCTAAGTACTAGGGGGGAGTAGTACTTTGTAGTACTAGTTCTAGGCATGGATGGAGGAAGACTCCATGCCCGAGACAGCTAGTTTTAGTTAGTCAGTTAGTGGGTAGGGTAGTTCAGTAAGTGTCAATTTATCGGTGTACTGTCACAGTGTCAGTGTCATGGACTTTGTAACTTTAACTTGTGTAAGTTACCCATGTTTGTTTGTCAACTAATAAACTGTGTATACTGTTGCTTTTGCGTGCATGATCACAATACTGTTTAGCCAAGCCCATCCAGGCAGTCCAGTCCAACTCCAAGGATGCCTCAATTATGATCATGCATGCATGATGCAAGCATATGGTTGAAAATACAAATGTAGCCAGTGCCACTTCAGCAAAACATATCTAAATATGATTATGAAAAGATTAATAATAATATGTATTGTTTAATCAGTGGGTGTAGAATGCTACTGTAGTTCTAGTTGCGATAATCTTAACCCTCCATCCTCTTGATGGTCGCAGACCAGACCGAAGGGGTGCGAATCAGTGTGCATAATATTAGTAATAATAATCACATGCTCATGCAATTTAGACCATATTTTTTAGAATAGCAGTGGGCAGATTTGCCCAATTTTTACCACTTTAACAAGTCATAACACACATTCTAAGAACATGGATTTGATCTTCAGTGTATAATGAATAAATTAAGAATTTTTGAAACATTATCTAGAAATTATTTAACACAAAGAAAACTTACTGGAGACTGTGGAATTGTCCATGAACCATTGGGGGGGGGGGTCAACATCTGTTTTTGAACGTCATACTTGCAAGATCTTGACCAATCAGTGTAAATCAAGCCTCCTGCAAACTTTTATGGATTTGCACAAACGCAGGTTATTTATATGAGGGACAATCTGCAGATTGAGCGCGCATAAAATGTGTGCTCAAATATATTCAGAAAAATGAGCAGCGCAATCTGCAAATCCGCAAATTACACCCAGTAGGCTGGTGGTAGTAAGTACAG
This sequence comes from Pisaster brevispinus, assembly GCA_023634235.1. Lineage (NCBI taxonomy): Eukaryota > Metazoa > Echinodermata > Asteroidea > Forcipulatida > Asteriidae > Pisaster > Pisaster brevispinus. The sequence continues at coordinate 1,753,003 of JAMKCF010000035.1, forward strand.
CCTGTGCACATACACAGCCAAGCTCAAGCATCCATACAGTACACAGCGGTTTGGTTCATAATGCTAATTGGTTGAGATCTTGCAAGTGGAATGTTCTTATGATTGGCAGGAGTTTTGCGTCTTTCACACGTATTAATTGTACAAAGGAAAAAATCAAAAGACAATAATGGTGCACCGCAGTAAATAGCGATTGATCAAAGCGCCAAACCTGATTAATATTTTTGAGGCTCTTAAATGTCTGGAAATGACAGGTTTGAGGAGGATCAAATTAGAGGAATAAAATTAGATAAAATATTGTATCTTAGGATTATTGACTCTCTTTTTTTAAAGTATATTTTAAAAACATTTATCATTGGTTGGTTGCTGTAGGACTTCTATGTTTTTTTTTCTCTCAATGTCTTTGAGGAACAGAGGGGGGGGGGCGTGTAAAGCATAGACATCCCACTTCTACAAATATCTAGGGTGATTATTACAATTAATCAAGTAACCATTATTAATTTTTGTTGCCAATTTTCTTCCTATATGGTATTCCTGCATATAATACTATTTGCTGCTAAAGTATTCACTTAGTGAAACTCACTGATTCCCACTCTAACTTATAATAATAATCCTACCTTGAAGAGAATTGAAGACAAGTGGATTGACGCCCTTTTCTTTCTTCATGTATAGATGCTAGGTATCGGGACTCGATCAAATCTGAAGCGCAAACTGACTTCACCTGCTACAGGAACATCCCAGAAGAGAAGATTGACTTCTCCATATACATTTGACAGCTCAGCATCAGACAAATCCCCTTCTCCAAGGTATCATATTTGTATTGTTGGTTACCTTCAATGTTTCTGTATTCTTTCTATTTTCCAAGCAGATCTTTGAAATGCCATTTTCCAGAAAAACACGTACATCACTTCTGTATAATTTAAACTTGACTAATGACTAAAAGAACTGGAGCAATAATGCATTTCAATGGAAAACTGGATGCATTATTACCACTAGGGTGAGATTTCAAGATGATTTCACTGCTACCCCTAGAGATTGAACCATGACATGCGGTTGAATACTGTCTGTGAATCAACTCTTTCAGAGTTACCCTAAGCAGACTAGGGTGAGATTTCAAGATGATTTCACTGCTACCCCTAGAGATTGAACCATGACATGTGGGTGAATACTGTCTGTGAATCAACTCTTTCAGAGTTACCCTAAGCAGACTAGGGTGAGATTTCAAGATGATTTCACTACTACCCCTAGAGATTGAACCATGACATGTGGGTGAATACTGTCTGTTAATCAACTCTTTCAGAGTTACCCTAGGCAGACTAGGGTGAGATTTCAAGATGATTTCACTACTACCCCTAGAGATTGAACCATGACATGCGGTTGAATACTGTCTGTGAATCAACTCTTTCAGAGTTACCCTAAGCAGACTAGGGTGAGATTTCAAGATGATTTCACTGCTACCCCTAGAGATTGAACCATGACATGTGGGTGAATACTGTCTGTGAATCAACTCTTTCAGAGTCACCCTAAGCAGACTAGGGTGAGATTTCAAGATGATTTCACTACTACCCCTAGAGATTGAACCATGACATGTGGGTGAATACTGTCTGTGAATCAACTCTTTCAGAGTCACCCTTAGCAGACTAGGGTGAGATTTCAAGATGATTTCACCTCCAGAGCATACCTCTGGAGAATGAAGCATGGCATGTGGGTGAATACTGTCTGTGAATCAACTCTTTCAGAGTCACCCTAAGCAGACTAGGGTGAGATTTCAAGATGTTTTCACTACTACCCCTAGAGATTGAACCATGACATGTGGGTGAATACTGTTTGTGAATCAACTCTTTCAGTGTTACCCTAAGCAGACTAGGGTGAGATTTCAAGATGTTTTCACTACTACCCCTAGAGATTGAACCATGACATGTGGGTGATTACTGTCTGTGAATCAACTCTTTCAGAGTCACCCTAAGCAGACTAGGGTGAGATTTCAAGATGATTTCACTACTACCCCTAGAGATTGAACCATGACATGTGGGTGAATACTGTCTGTGAATCAACTCTTTCAGAGTCACCCTAAGCAGACTAGGGTGAGATTTCAAGATGATTTCACTGCTACCCCTAGAGATTGAACCATGACATGTGGGTGAATACTGTCTGTGAATCAACTCTTTCAGAGTTACCCTAGGCAGACTAGGGTGAGATTTCAAGATGATTTCACTACTACCCCTAGAGATTGAACCATGACATGTGGGTGAATACTGTCTGTTAATCAACTCTTTCAGAGTCACCCTAAGCAGACTAGGGTGAGATTTCAAGATAATTTCACTACTACCCCTAGAGATTGAACCATGACATGTGGGTGAATACTGTCTGTGAATACTGTCTGTGAATCAACTCTTTCAGAGTTACCCTAAGCAGACTAGGGTGAGATTTCAAGATGATTTCACTACTACCCCTAGAGATTGAACCATGACATGTGGGTGAATACTGTCTGTGAATCAACTCTTTCAGAGTCACCCTAAGCAGACTAGGGTGAGATTTCAAGATGATTTCACTACTACCCCTAGAGATTGAACCATGACATGTGGGTGAATACTGTCTGTTAATCAACTCTTTCAGAGTTACCCTAAGCAGAATAGGGTGAGATTTCAAGATGATTTCACTACTACCCCTAGAGATTGAACCATGACATGTGGGTGAATACTGTCTGTGAATCAACTCTTTCAGAGTTAGCCTAGGCAGACTAGGGTGAGATTTCAAGATGATTTCACCTCCAGAGCCTACCTCTGGAGAATGAACCATGGCATGTGGTGCTGTCTGCAAATCAACCCTTTCAGACCTTTAAGAGTTTCCATAGGCAGATAAGCGCTTGTTGTGTTGGTCTACTGGCCCCAGTGCTACGAAATCCTTCACTTGGACAATATAGAAGGATATAGAAGAGTTGATAACAAAATCTTGTTTTAATTTGCTAAAATTAGATAATCATTTTGGAACAAACATGTAAATTGTGTTTTACAGCAATTATCAGAGTTAATAAAAATCAACATAGGCTCAGTGCAAGATTACACAATAGGAACACGACAATGATAGGGATGTTATCATGAGGGCTTTTTGTTTCTCTTTGGTTTCTCTATTGTGAGGAATTGGAATGCAAGCTCATCATCAATATTAGTATTTCCAAACTGAGTTTTTATTATCAGTAAAAATGCAGAGAAACTCTGTAATGTAGCAACTGGCAGTAGTAGGGAGTTTCAATCAAGACCTGTGAGCATTATTACCCTAGGGCTCATTTCACAAAGAGTTAAGATTGATCTCAATTGTGTATCCATCTTAATTGCTAAGCAAAGTGTGATGTCATAATACAAATTACAATGGCAATGTTAATAACTCATCTTAAGATGGATCTTAGTGCTTTGTGAAATCGAGGGCAGGTTTTGTTGTCTCTTCAAACTGTTAAAAAAGTATGTTATCACTTTGTATTCCTTTTCAGGAAGATAGTAAGCTCAGTTGAAGGATGCTCTCCAATATTTTCTGCAACCTCCTTCTATAGTCCAAAGGCAAAAGGGGGATATCAAACACCAGCAGAGAGACAAAAAAGACGTGCAGAGCTGGGAGAGGTACTGCCTTCTAAACCGCCTATACAAACCAAGACCAAAAAACTTCCAGGATCGCTAAAGGTGGGTCGTGCAGCACAACGCAGCCAGCGCTCCACTGGAAAGCCTCTCCTAAAATCAAAGACTCATACCAAGAAAGAAATCAAAACACAATCAAAGAGGGAGGACACATCAACAAACAAGATAACAACACCAAGCAAGAAAACAGTCAATAAGTCTCCAAAGAAGTCTCCCAGGAAACGTTCACCAAGCAAGAGGACTCCCAGAAAAAGCCCAAGAAAAGGAGTGAAAAAAGCAGTCAAACTGTACCTTCAGGGGCTAAAGAAAACCCCTAAGTTTGTAAGCAAAGGTACTGTCATAAGTCGAAGGAAAACCAACAAAAAGACTGTAACTACAGAGTCAGCAGTAGAGATGACGGAGCAAACACCACCTAAAAGGGTTTCTAAGAAACTCGACTTACAAGATGCAAGCCAATCCGATGAAGGATTAGCAAAGCGACTAGACGCACAGGATGAATTGTGTATAATTGCACCATCACCACAATCTTCTTTAAAGAAACGGGCAATGAGATCAAAAGAGGACAGTCTAGATGAAGTAAGACGATCTCCAAGGAAGTCTGCCAAGTTATATCAGAAGATGGCACAAGATGATGGATACAAGGTTAGGGACAATCCGGACAAAGATGATGAACTTAACTTCCTTCAAGGGTTTGATCCATATACACCAGACTCTTTAACTCCTCCCGTCCCACCAACAGGTATATTATCATTCATTTAATTTGTTTTTATATCTGTCAAAGTTCTAATCGTTATTTAACGATTGTCACTGACACCAGTCACCCTGAAAGTATGCCAATGTGTTTGCCATTGTCAGTTATTTCCATTGTCTGATGAACCAAATGATGTTTTTTTCAAAAGGTAAGCAGCGTTGAATCAGAGGCTGCTCTGATGTCTTGTTATCTTACCACATTTGTTTAACATAAAAAATGTCCCCAACCTTTTGATAATTGACAGCATTTCCCAAGAAAGCGCAAGTTACAACCCTAACAGCTGCCATAACACCTCCTCTGAGCCCATCCAATGTGAAACTGATAAGTTCAAGTCGACTCAGTCCTGCTTCCTCTACTCCCATCCAACAGAAGAAAGTTACCAAGATGAAGAAGTTGATTGATAAAGATGGATTAGAACAACTGACTTTGGTAAGTGATCTTAAGATCTTGAAGTAATCTTAAGATAATCTTATCAGCCAGGGTAATCTTACCAAGGTAATCTTATCTGCCAGAGTGTTCTTACTCCAGCAATAAAAATAACTAAATCATATGGTTCCAAAGCATTATGATACGCTGCACCTAACATGTGGTACAGCCTTTCATCCTCACATGTACCCATTCACTGCTTGGTGATTAGGATTCAGAGCCACACTGATAGCTCTTCCTGCAGAACTCAAGTCCGTTGTCAGCCAGTCATGACTTGATGTATATGATTGTCAAGTATTTTTTTCTCCTTCCGTGTAGGACTTGGGCCAGAAACATTTTGGAGCAGTAACATGTGGAATGTGTGGCATGGTGTACACAGCAGCCCATCCTGAAGATGAAGCTGTTCATGATAAATTTCATCAGAAATACCTCAACTGTATCAAGTTTCGTGTAAGTCTTAAATCCCAACCATCTTGAATCCATCTAAACTCAATGACAAGTGACTAGCTTTTGATTCAAACCCTGCGTGGCACCAATGCAGACATGCAACTTTTCAGCTGATCAGCTCATCCCCGAAAGATAAAATATGGTCACAAACCTGAAAAACAATGTACAAAGTTTTGTGTACAAGTACAATTGACCAAGTAATCTTGATCGCTTTGTTTCAGGGCTGGAAAAATGAGCGAATGCTGCGAGAGTTTTATGACGGTCGGATCATTATGGTGCTTTATGATGACCCAAAGTATCACATCAAAAAGGTTAGTACTATCACCAAAGAAAATGTTTAATCAACGCATCATACAACATTAAGGGAATGATGGTTTGATGTTATGGTGCTTTATTATCCAAATTATTGCATCAAAAGGCTGGTAATAGCACCAAAGAAAATGTGTATTTATAGCATTGTACAACATTAATGGAATGATGGTCTGATCATTATGGTGCTATTAACCACTTCACTTTGGTATTCTTAAAAAAACAAATCCGTGCCCACCTGAGGTATTATTTTTTTGGAGCTTCTTGAGTAATAGTTTTCCTTTAAAAACATCGTTGCCACAATGAACCTCTGAAAAACAACAAAGGTTCTTATAATTAGCCTCAGGATTTGATGAGGTTGTTTGAGAAATTGAGTATAATGACAAACAATGGTGGCAGCCTGTCCATTCTTGTTTGCCATAGTTGTACAACAACAGGACAAAGGTCTTGAAGCAGGGATTACACAATAACACCCAGAAAGGTATTTACAAGGAATGGTTAGAACCTGTTATCCTTCTTTGTACGGGTGAAATGAAGCTTATCATGGTAGGTGCATGCGTGTGCATGCTACACACAAAAGTCTGGGTGGATATAAAAGTCAGTCAGTCAGCTGTCGGCAAAAAAGGCAGGAAAATCCAGAGTTGTCCCGGCTGTAACATCTGCTGTAAGTCTTTCTTTAAAAAAAAACTACGTCATCCCACGTGAATTTGTTAAGTGACTTTACTTGAATTATGACAGAAGTAAATGTTTTTGTTTTAACTCTCTCTAGGTTTTTTGTTATACCTAGTCTGGACATGTTCCTTGCCAATCGTTAGTAAGTAAGAACGTGTCCATCTTATTTGATTACAGGTAGAAGAGATTCGACAACTCGTTGATCAAGAACTTGGTTTCCTTCAAGCAGACAACGTAGCCTGCAAGTCGTCATGTAAGGTATGTACTACCTCTGTTTCTTGATTAGATTAAACTAATTGTTTGCTTTTCTGTATTTGTAATATTTAGCTGTTTCGCAGCATAGCGCAGCGGAACAGCTCTTGTTTTCGTTAAAGTTGTTTGTTTGTTTGTTTTTTTTTTAAATTTGTATTTTTCAGACAAAATTCGTTCTAAGCGGCTTTTTGCATAGTTCCTAAGGAGCAATTGCAATGAAACTTTCAGTGATGAAAGGCATTGGTGCAATAATGATTTTGAAACAATTATGTCATGATGACGTCATCACCTGTCACGTGACGTCATCTTAAAGTTTCCTTTTTTTTAATATTTGAAAATCTATATCAAATCAACCACAAGAGACCGTAGGTTTCTGTTTGCGGGATTGGGTGGGGATAAATTAGGTCTTCATTTTATTCAGTGTGCGTGACCTCACATGACCTCTACTTCCGGTCTAAACAGGAAGTGCTTTGTAATTCACAAGTGGAAATAGTTATGAAGTTGCTTTCAACGATGTTATTGTCTGGCAAGGGTGTGCATTTAAAAAAAAATACCGATGACGTCACGATACACAAGAGCGCCCTCTAGCGGCAGGTTGAAAACTGTTCAAAATGGACTTTTTGAAGATGTGTGTGGAGAACTTTTGTGTAATCACTTCAAAACTTACACACATGTTGACCGTCAGGCAGCCATCATATGTGTGAAGTTTCAGATTGATGACGTCATCGGGGGTCACGTGACGCGGCATTAAAGGTGCCTTTTTTGAAGTCGTATATCTCCCGAAGTATAAGTGCGATCATGTTGAAACTTGGTAGGTCGTTAGATATTGGCAAGTTCTTGTAAATTCTTAAATGACGTCGTGATGACGTCATCACATGATTTTTAATGATTTTTTTCGTTTTTTGCCCCTTTAAGTCATAAATTGCTAACAAAACATGGTATGATCCAAATTCTTTTTAAAACATCATTACTGCTTTGAATACAAACAACTTTCATTCGTACTTACTTTTGTTGATACTTTTTTGTAAGGGATAGTCCAATATTCGCTCCATTTCTCCATGTGTAGATTTCAAAGAGAGAACTTTTATGTAAATTTTTCAATCAAATAGTGAGTCTCAACTGGATACTTGAATGTTGAGTCTCAACTGGATAGTTGAATGTTGAGTCTCAACTGGATAGTTGAATGTTGAGTCTCAACTGGATAGTTGAATGTTGAGTCTCAACTGGATAGTTGGATGTTGAGTCTTAACTGGATAGTTGGATGTTGAGTCTCAACTGGGTGGTTGAATGTTGAGTCTCAACTGGATAGTTGAATGTTGAGTCTCAACTGGATAGTTGAATGTTGAGTCTCAACTGGGTGGTTGAATGTTGAGTCTCAACTGGATAGTTGAATGTTGAGTCTCAACTGGATAGTTGAATGTTGAGTCTCAACTGGGTGGTTGAATGTTGAGTCTCAACTGGATAGTTGAATGTTGAGTCTCAACTGGATAGTTGAATGTTGAGTCTCAACTGGATAGTTGAATGTTGAGTCTCAACTGGATAATCGAATGCAGAGTCTCAACTGGATAGTTGAATGTTGAGTCTCAACTGGATAGTTGCATGTTGAGTCTCAACTGGATAATCGAATGCAGAGTCTCAACTGGGTGGTTGAATGTTGAGTCTCAACTGGATAGTTGAATGTTGAGTCTCAAGTGGATAGTTGAGTGTAGAGTCTCAACTGGACAGTTTAAGGTAAATAATATCAAAATATCTACAAATTCATGAATCTCAACATATTTTTCTATTTCTGTGTTAAATTATCAATTGATTTTATAGACAATTGAACATTTGTGAAATTATGAAATTTAGTTTTAAGCTTTAGTTCCCATCTGAAGTAATCTAAATATACTGAATGGATTACCTACTTTATTTCGAACTATGTTTGCAGGTTCTTCTGTTTATTACAAGAGAGAAGAAAGTAGCAGGTTGTTTGATTGCACAGGAGATTAGTAAGGTACATTTATATTTGTTTTGTATGATGTCATTGTCACAAGCTGAAACAGCACCCTTACTGACGATAAAGGAAGACCTGTCATTGGGTGCTAGTTGTGCACAGCATGTACACACAGCTTTGTTTGACTAGGGAATTTATGCTTAAATAGCTGTATTAAATTAAATTCTTGATCTATGGTGCATTGTGTTGCGATAAAAATATTAAAATTCATTGTATGAATGATTTGAATATTTTTATTTGATTTGATAAAGGAAGACCTGTCATTGGGTGCTAGTTGTGCACCACATGTACACACAGCTTTGTTTGACTAGGGCGTTTGTGCTTAAATAGCTGTATTAAGTTAAGCTCTCGATCTATGGTGCAATGTGTTGCAATAGCAATATTAAATTTTATAGTATAAATGATTTGAAAGAACAATCATTTCATTCACTTCTTCAATTTAAAATTACCGAGGTGTTTTGGAATTTGTCTTTAATATGAGTTCATTCACTCACTTTAGATCCCTAAACTGTACACAGCTGTACTACTGCTACATTCATATCTTAAAGTCTGTCCAGCACTGCTACTTTCGGTTCTTTGAGGTATTTTCAGTTCTCTAAGCTCTTTTCAGTTCTTTGAGTTATTTTGAAGTGATTGGGATTATTTATTTTGTAGGGGTATCGTGTGATAGCGGATCAGCCCAAAGAGACTGCATCAGTTTCTGAAGAGGAACAGCAACAGTTTGAACAGCAGAGAGCTTGGTGTTGTCATACAGATCCAGAACCTGCTGTATGTGGTATAAGTCGTATCTGGGTCGCTAGTCAGGAACGGCGGAAGCAGATTGCAACAAGGATGCTGGATTGCCTTAGGTACATCTATATCTTTTCTTGAAAATAACATGTAACTAGCCCCAAAATAACACATGGACTAAAACTCAGATAGTTGTTAGTGCAATAGCATACAAATAGTCAGAACATTTTCATGATTTGAACTAGGGGGTGGGGGCGGGGTGGGGGGCGGGGTGGGGGTCCATTATACGAGGCGATTTGAATGAAACATAATTATTCCATCTTTCAACAAATGAAAATATCCTCTCCATTGCACAAATGCAAAACATTCATTATTTGTTTTACACTAAAATAATAATAATAATGATGATAATGAGTTCTTATATAGTGTTTTGCTACACGCAATGGGCTTCTCAAAGCGCTCAGTAGTTTTTCCTACGCTTTGAGGTATGAGACCTATTCCTTTACATAGCACCATGTAATAGTTTACAAGGTGCGGTGGCGCACTATGCAGCCAATCATACCAGGAACACCAGGCGAACCCCTTCTCTTTGCGATAAGTGCACTAGTTTCTTTTATGTGCATTACACAACACAGGACCTACGGCTTTATGTCCCATCCGAAAGACACAGCAATAATGGTTAACTGTCTTGCTTAAGGACACATGTGTCATGACTGGGACTCGAACCCACACTCTGCTGATCAGAAACACCAGAGCTTGAGTTTGGTGCTCTTATCCGCTCAGGCGCAACATGCCATGTTGATCTTTGTCATTTGATTGAAGAATAAAACGTTTAAGAATTAAAAAATCGTACAAGATTTTACTCTGGCAATCCATTACAAGGGCGTAGTGCTAACTACTCTCCAATTAAATGACAAGGATCTACCTGGGTGTTATATAACATTTTGTTAGACTATTTTGTCAAGACATATGCAAGTCAATATAGCTGGTCTTTATTATACCTGCTTTTTGTTTTGAATTACTTTAGGAATTCTTTCACATTTGGAACGACCCTACCAAAGTCAACCATAGCATTTTCTGACCCAACACCTGATGGAAAGATGCTTGCTACATCTTACATTGGCAGTCCTCAATTCCTGGTATACAAGTATCATTAAATACTGGTCATCATCTAGATTCATTGTTATGAGGCTTCACTCGGGTAAGTTGATCTTTAGGCCTTGAGGCCAAGTCACACAGGGCAAAATTTTCAGCCTACTTGGAGGTAATCAACTGCACTGCATGCACAGGGAAATCTTTTTCAGCACAAGAGACATTATTTTAGCCGTAACTCACTATCCCCAAGAAAATAATGAGATAACCAAAATGTAAATGAATGATTGGTGATTGGCTGGAACTGGTTGCCTATAATTTGCCTCCTGTGACATGACCTTTAACCCTTTATAGACCTTTCATTATCATCAGATTCACAGACACAATATAAATTTACTAATTGTTGGGCAGAGCCCGGTGTTTTGGTTAGGCAAACTCAGTGTTGAATACTCAGTTGTTATGTAAGGGTACATTGTGTAGGCTTATTATGGGCTCATTCAAAGTTACCATAATGTAATGTTTCCCTTTTAAACATTTAAACAAAAATTATGATTAATTCAACAATGGGACTGAAATGTTGATGTTGGAAACTAAACTTGAATCAGTAGCCCATATGCATGTCTCGATGCACTTGATTGGCGCGCAAAGGATTCTGGGTGAAATCTGAATCCAAGCAACACCGGCAATCATCATGGCAGGCTGATTTTGAAGCAATCTTATCGCGACTTGATTTATATTTTTTGTTTCTCGATGCAACACACTTGTGCATATGGGCTATTGTTTTTGGAGAAAGCTGAATACAGCATTCATACCGGTGGTGTCACTGTAACGCAGTATGTACCTGTCATACCGGTGGTGTCACTGTAACGCAGTATGTACCTGTCATACCGGTGGTGTCACTGTAACGCAGTATGTACCTGTCATACCGGTGGTGTCACTGTAACGCAGTATGTACCTGTCATACCGGTGGTGTCATTGTAACGCAGTATGTACCTGTCATACCGGTGGTGTCACTGTAACGCAGTATGTACCTGTCATACCGGTGGTGTCACTGTAACGCAGTATGTACCTGTCATAGATGGATAATGCTGTTCATTTTATCATTAGAAACTGAGGATATTGGGCTAGTTCTGGTATATTGGATTCTTGTAGATTGTTTTATTGTATGCATACATTTTACAGACGTTAACTTAAAATTTAGACTTTTATCTGGCGTGAAACAAAATATGGTTGAGATTATTCCTTAAAAAATGTAAATGAAAATGTACAAAAATGTTGATTATTTGTAGTAATGGCAACAATCTTGACATGCATTAGTTTTCTAAAATTTGTGGCTTTTTAAAACATTCCATGGTGTAAACTACCAACCAAACTATTGGTTTGAGATATTCACCTGTTGTATTGAATCAGTCATGCAAGGCTAAGTATTGGGGGGGGGGCGTATTTGAACATTTCAGCATTTTAGCATTATTTTAGCTTTATATGGGAAATAACGAAGCCAAGTATAGGAAGAGCTCCTTCAGCATAAAGCTCAAGAGTTGTGGGTTTGTCAATTACTGTAAAATTCCATTGTGTATCTTTAAGGCATTCAACAATTTCCTTTGATGTTTGTTATTACACACTTAACTTGCGGGCTGTGATTTTCTTCTGTACTTAATTAAAAAATGAGAACAACGTTAGTTCTCCAACTTGCTGCTGTACACCCCCTCCCCATGCACACACACACACAAGTGTGTAAACACCTCCAATCGGGGACCTCCTATTGTCCCTCTTTTGTTTGGACTGGGGACCTTTACCCAACCGGGGACCCTATTGTCCTCTTTTGTTATAGGTCCCCGGTTTGAATGTGAAAACAAACTCACACACACACAACCTTACATATCGCAGTTACGGGGTACTTCCATTGTTGTTCTATTATTCCCTTTTCTAAAGAAATCCTCTGTGGGGTACCACTTGAACAAAGAAAACCTTGTGGGGTAGCATTGTTCTATTGTTAAAAATACCCCGTAAGTTGGCATGTGTAAGGGCACCCACGCACAAGTGTGTAAATGGTATAATACCGAGGACATCCCATGCTGTGGACTTAGTTTTTTTAGCGACGTTCCCATTGGTTTTGTACACGAAACAAACCGAGGACTGTCCCCGATATGTTTTTTTTCCGGATCCCTATTGCTAAAGTCCTCGGTTTGAATGCGTAGACATGTTCACACACACACACACACAAAGAAATTATCCTTGCTATGGTACTGCTGTCTGCAGTCATGTTTGCCCCAGGCTCAATACGTACATGTGTATACTTAATCAAACTCCACAGCAGCACAATCAACCTTCCCTTTTGTGAAGCTTGTTTAATTTTAGGGTTCGATTGCATTTTGGAGATATGACTTGTCAATTTGAAAATTTCTAATCTTTCCAGCCATTTTAGTAATAAGATACACATTTTAAATTGCTGTGACATAATTACTAATTGAGGGCAATTTTAACTTGTTGATGTAAAATAAATAACTTTTTACTGATAACTAAAATTTAATAGTCCTTAAAACTTGTTATCCTTTTAAGTTCGTCTATGTATTTAATGGTTGATTTTACATGTAGGTAGGACTGAACTTTACGCTGGATGATATCACGATATCGAGAACAGTTTCGTCAATATCAACATCAGTTTTGAAAATATCGAAATATCATGACTGTCACGATATTTGTATTACATCGACGATTTCATCGATTTCTTCATGTTTTTTAATCGCGCAAGTCGTTATAGGCGAACCGCTTAAATAGCTTTGTTTGGGTTTGGCTGCTGCAAATCCAAGTGCATAGATTGAATCTTGGATGTAGAAAAGATCGCGGATTTGATAATCAATGGAAGGAAACTGAAGTCACAGTTTACGTCTTCCCATCTAGCCATGGTGGTCTCTCTTCATCGATAGTATCGCTGACACAGGCTGGACGAACGTGCTTGGCGCAGGCTGATTGGCTGGTTTCCGATTACCCGCTTTCCGATTGGCCGACTGGTGTGAATATTTATGACGTAATGCTTTGCGTAGTGCTGCCATCCCATCGTAGTATCTATCACTTCGATCCTGCGGATGTTCTATCCGCCGGCCGCCACTGTTCCTAGTGTGGTATACTTTATCATTAGGGGACGAAGGAACGGCGTGTTGCAGTGGGTACGAAGCTGCAGCGGAAATTCCCTCGGTGAGAAATCACCACGTTGTCGGGAAACTTCAGCTACTTGACTGATTAAATTAACTGTTAATGGTAGCATGGAGAGTGTTTGTCCAGCAAAGTTTAGTAACAGATGAAATAATAGACCAACTATGCACATGATCAAAGTTTACTCTACTTGGTTTGTATGTGTGTTTGGTTTTTTAAAAGGTAAGAACCTTAATGGCTCCTAACAAAAACTGTGTCTCCACTATCCTATTCAGTCACAGGTCCATGTCACAATGTTAAGTTGACCTCTTGTTTTTCAGAATTTGTGCTGGGCAAGCATCAGACAATTTGTTCTACTCCTTTTTCAGGTGAAATTTGAGCATTGCAACCCTTTTTTGTATAAATTATTTATCTTGTTTTATTGGAAAATGAAATGAAATTCTCAAAATTGAAACACAGGCTTGAGTTCCTGTTCACTGTTTCCTAACAAATTGGTTGGTAGGCTCAGCACTACCCTATTTAGTCATCACAAGCAGACACTGGGATATGACGACGTATCGAGGCTTGGTTTGCTTTATTTGTTTACAGAGTAATGGGAGTTTGTGACGCATTAAGGAGGAACGGCCGATTTCAATGTATATAAACAGTGGGAAATGTGGGTAGGATTGTCTTTCATGATACAGGAAAACAAACCAACTTCCACAGGAAACAAGAAGGCAACTTTTGTTTTTATAGCTTGGCTCAATTCCAACAAAATCCTGTAACAGCACAATCTTTGTGCTTAGTAGAGCACATATCATGACATTCAAGCTACTTAAACATGTATCTGCTTGAAGTTTGCTGCTTAGCGACAGCACAGAAAAGTGCTTCATCATTCCACAAGATCACATGCTTATTGCTTATTTAAGGCTAAACAGAAATGTTTTTCACATAAATCAAACCCCAGAGTTATGGTAACAATGCTTGTTTTCAGTGTGACAGTTTGGTTGGTTTTGTCTACAAGGATATCTGCAAGGATTTCTACAGCTTATAAAAGTAAGTACTGCATAAAGAAAACTACCGAAATGTGAATAGACAATAGACCTTTATGATATGAAGCTCATGTGTATAATAATCAGTGGCATGAATATACTTTTTTGTTTATTCATTTTCTTACTGCTATATAAAAAATAGATAAAATATTCCCTTTTTTTTTGGGGGGGGGGGGCGCGAGGGGAGGGGAGCAGCAAATTATATGCTGATTTGTCCCTCAAGGCTCTATTTAAATTTACTGAATGTCCTTCAAGCAATTTGTTACTGAAATGTCTCTTCAAGCTTTGGTTACAAGTTGATTACTAAAAAAGGAAAAAAGTCTTTACCTTTACAACCTTGGGCCTAATTTCATGTGCCGAAGCAGAAAATATTGCCTATCAATTTTTTGCTAAGCAGAAATTAGCAGGATACCTGACACAAAGTGTACATTTGACATGGCAGTTTGGCTGGTAATCTTATTCTGGTAACCATAAACTTGTGCCTAGCTACTTTTTGTGCTTAAGCAGCTCTCCCTTACCAAAATTTCCAATTCAAATTTCCCATTGGATTTTTTCTTATGTTGTGTTTTGGTTCAAAACCAATTGTACCCAATTGGACACAGTTGGACTCGGTTAGTTTCCCCCAAATATATGTTTTTACCCATTAGTCTCAAAGCCCATTGGACTGACAGCTCAATAGACCGGCAGGATATGGGTCATACAACCATTGAGCAAAAAAGCAGTTTATACCCATTGGGCTGACAGTCAAAAAACATATGGGGATGTAATATATCCTACCCCACTCGAGGGATTTACACCAGTGCAATTAACTAATCTACATCCAGTTTAGCACACATTGGATTAATATGAATATCTTTTTTTCCCAATTGGACCCTGTTGGGAAATAAAATTTCCAATTGGAAATATATTAGGAGGTGAAATTTACAATTGGTAGAAACTCCAACTAATTCCAATTAAATTAAATCAAGCCAATTGACTCCAAATGTATTTCCAATTGGACTGAGCTAGTCTAAAATTTAATTCCAATTGGATAGTCAGTATTCTAATATAAACCAACTCACACCAACTCAATACCAACTCAATCCAATTCTTTCCAACTGGATAGTCCAATTGGAATAAATTGGACATTAAAAGGGCTATGAAATTGGGCCCAATTTCATAGCTTTATATATTTCTGCTAATCAAAACTAAGCAGGATACCAGTTACATTTTGTATAATGGTAATTAGTGTTTTAGCTGGTAACCTTATTTTGGTAAGCATAATTTTGTTGTGCTTAGCAACTTGTTAAATTTGTCCCTGGTCATTAATTGATGAACGGTGGCGCCCTTCATTTTCACCGTAAAATAAAAAACGTGCACGTTGTATGTATGATCACTGATGCGTATGATCCACCATCAAAGCAGTTCAGTGTGTACCGTTCAGTGTGTGCACTGATCTCTATCCTCTGACATAAATAATAGAGATCAGTGTGTATGCGCGCCACATGGAATTTCCGCCATGTACCATAGAGCAAGTCCTTGCTCTACATGCTCTATGAATGTACGTACCGGTCGGTGCAAAGCAGAGAGCGAGGTACGGCCACACACGACAAATAAACGTTTAATTTTTACAAGGTTAAGGTAGGTCAGTGCAGGCAGGAAGTAGCCCACCTCGTTGGGCTGCTATGGCTCTCTTTTATAACATGTTTAAGTTTTAGCATCGGTCCTATCCACATCAGTCCATGACTAAGAGTCGCCGTTATTACTACATTACAGCCCACCCTCGAAAAAAATATAAGTAAAAAACCCACTTTTTAGCGCTAAACGAAAGTTTGCATGCTTCCTTTGCAATATAGTGCTCTCTGTTCCTAGAGCTCAACAATTCCATTGCATAAAAAAGCCAAGTAATTATAATGAAATATTACTAAGTAAGCATGGTAAGTTTGCTCATATAGTCATATTGTCCTTCACAATTCACCTTATTTCTTACATTTTTGGAATTACTATTATGACTATGAGAATGATATTTGATGGGGCTCATGCACCAACCGATTAATTCATCTAGGTGAAGTTATGAACAGTACAAATAAAAAAACCCAGTCAAATTGGCTTTTGAATTTGAAGTAAGCCAGTGCCGGCTGGTGGAGGCCACCATCTTGGATTAATGCACAGTGCTTGTTGATCTAGGTCAAGACATCCGTTCATCATGTTCATGCCCTATGATCTGTCTGTATATGCGAAATCTGAGGTGCATTCCGGTTGCACAAACATTTGCATTACCATTTAAAAAAAGTGTGTCAAGCTAATAATTTGATTGTACTGGAACACGTGTTCAAAGCTGTATCCATGCATGTTGTGTTCCCTAGGCTTCAGTCTGTTCTCCAAGTACTAGTAGGACCAATCATGCTGCTGTATCTATCTGTGTGTTGGCCAAAGTTCTGTTGCATCTGCCTTTAACATGAAATATTTTCCTTACAACTTACATTCACTACCTTCATTTGTTGCGAACAAATACAATTTGACAGAATGAATTATAACACCAACCAATCTGATTTATTTGAGGTAAGATTTAAGTCACATTAAGAGTGACCCAACCAGTAAGTCAGTGGGGCGCTGTACTCCTTTTTTCGAAATTGATCATCTTCGTTCGTACTAGCGCCCCAGTGAACCATTGTAGGGACGCTTGCAAACCTCCATTTGCTATGATTCTCACCACACCAAGCCACAAAAAAATGCCTCAAAATGACAAAAAGACCCAACAAATTTTCATGACCATGCCTGTCAAAAGTACCATTAAATCATGCAAAATTGTACCTTAAATGTTGTTCGATTCATTGAAATATCAGTGTCCAGATCCTGTTTCACTTTTTTAAAAAGATCGACATCGAAAGTACGTATTTTTACCGGAGGGCCAGGGTTGTGAGGGAGAGCTGAAATTATGCCACGCATGCCTGGGCTGGGATCGTGCGGAGGTTACGACAATTAATGCCGGTAATTTTAAGGTTGTAAAATAATGCCTTGCATGCCGGGGCCAGTGTATAGCCTGACCAATTTTTTGTATCCTCGGCCAAGTCCCCGCTAGTCCCGGGTCCTCGGGGGCTACAATTGATAGGTGCATTACTCTTTACTAGATTGTGTTATAAACAGATCTTCAAACATTTCAAATGCTAATAATTCTTACCCATTGTGATCTTTTGTAGACTATTTGGACTGTGGTTTTGAATCTGATTGTCCATTGCTGATCCAAGATGACCAGGATGATTTTGACTGGCAGAGAGGTCGTCTTAGGGTCAGGGAAGAGGGTGATTTTGCACCATCTGCTGATGCAACATTTGGCAACCAGTCCGGTAGGTGAACTTTAGTTAAACTATTTTCTTAGCCAAATTTTGTCAATGAGAAATGGGCTTGGTAAAAAAATTCCAAGCTATATGAGAAATCCATGCAGGCTCTTTCTTATATGTTGCTAGGAGATTGGAAGAAATAAAGCAATGACCTCAATCTCTTCCGAAGATAGAGTTTGTTCTGAGTTTAGATGAGTCGACTTTTACTCATGGGCTACTGTCATTGGTAAATGCTGGTTATAAAAACTGAGCAATCTGCATTTGACTAGACTTGTGGACAAGTCGTTAGATGTCTGTCGCGGTGATCGCGAAATGGCTCTCTCGCACTTATCTCGCGAGACTGCTGCTCTGCACGAGACTGCTACTCTGTGCAAGACTACTGCTTTCACGTAATTCACGACTACTGCTATCATTTAACAACTTGTGATACAGAACAGCGGTTGGTGCACAGCCTATGGCCTCTTCAGCCAATTTCGTACAGAAGCATCTGATTGGTCAGTTTTGTAAAATCTATAACTATTCAAACTGTAGGCATATATAAATATTAATAATACATAATACAGGAGGATGCGAATTCATCCATATGAAGTCGATTTTAATCTATGTAACTCACACAGTGATTGAAAACGTGTGAGACCCATAGAGGGTATGCATAGTACAGAAAGAACTGACTGCATTTTGTGACTGAAAGCTGTTCAGTAATTTCAATGAACAAGATTATTATTATCCGTACAATCATAAACATATTGAACGGACTATGGCCCTTGTCGATGCTAATTATACATTCTTGATAAAACTATTAAGTTACTAAAGCAGTTAACAGCACAAAACTCCTTTACAAGTGCTCTCAGTCTAAAAATTCAGTGTGTTTACAGTATTTGAAAATATTACCACCCTCATATAAAATGGACGAGTCCAGGCAGTCTCATTGGCCGCCCTGCCAGCCATAAAAACATGCAAAAATGAATAAGAAACTGTCTTGTACCACAAGTCGTTAAATGAGAGCAGTAGTTGTGAGAGCTGTAGTACAGAGCAGCCCTCTCGCGAGGTAGTTGTGAGAGAGCAGTTTCGCTATCACCGCGACAGACATGTAACGACTTGTCCACAAGTCTAGCATTTGACATTTGATCAATGTTGATTTAATTTTTTATATTTTTATACAGGTTGGTATTTCTATACACCATCTCCGGGCAAACCGGGGTCATTAGCTAGACTTGCATCAGTCTCTTTACCTGTGCCCATAAACACAACTGTTCATGTTGATTTTGCATATCACATGTATGATGAGCAGAGCGTGGACAGACTTGGTTCTTTGAAAGTCTATGTCTGTACAGAGTTATTATGGTCTCGGTCAGGTAACCAGGGACCATCGTGGGTCAGAAAACAACTCAACACAACATGTCCAGAGACTTCATTTCAGGTACATGTAAATTAAAAACAAATGTTTTTTTGCAACCTATGCTTGCCATCCTCAGAGAAAATGACTGTTGTTGGGTTATTCATCGTAAAGCCTTTGAACTACCCAAACCATGAAATTGTTCAACAACTAATTTATTTATCTATAATTTACAATTCTTCATAAACAATAGTTGTGAATTTAACCAGTTTGCTTCTGAGGACACAAAAAGTGCAACACTCTTACACAAAACATCACGATGGTCTTATAAATTGCATTCAAGTTTCTGAGCTCGTTTGGCCGTGATCATGTCAACAGGCAATGTGTGGTGAGCCATTCACGAATTCACTGTGGTCATGGTTAGGTGGCCATGGTCAAATGGCACTGCAAACAATGAATGGATTAAATCTTTGG
Source organism: Pisaster brevispinus (assembly GCA_023634235.1). NCBI lineage: Eukaryota > Metazoa > Echinodermata > Asteroidea > Forcipulatida > Asteriidae > Pisaster > Pisaster brevispinus. Next base: position 1,772,614 of record JAMKCF010000035.1, read on the forward strand.
ATGGATTTGGGCCTTTGTCGTAGACCTGTTTCTTTCACATACCAACCAATATTTTGCAAGTATGTATTATTCATATGTATTATTCATTATTCATCATTCATTTCTCTCAGAAATGCCCTCTTTTCAATAAGCTGTGGATCATGAAAGACCATTACATAACAGCTTTCCAACAATCTGATTGCACTTCAGTACAAAAATACGAACCATTAAAATCTGTTGATGTCAATGAGAAAACGCTTTACAAGGGGTCCCAACTGATTAATAATAATGGCTATAAAAAAAGTTGGTTTTTGACTGAAAATAATCTGGCATTTGTAATGGGAGCAAGATTTGTAATCCTGAAGCAAACTGGCCAAGAGCTTCATTGACTTATCTGATCACTGCAATGCATTCCCTAAACAGGATGTTTTATTGTGATTTATCAGAATTACTGTTTTTGTATTAAGTGTTTTTTGAAATAAGACTTGAAGATGTTCATGGTGTAGGAAGTAAGAGCTGAGTAAGATTGGTTGAGACAGTAGAGTCTTAACATTTTGAGCGGCTTACTTTGCACGCCTCTTTCTTTTTCAAAAGATGAGCGTAGCAAACTTTTTGAGACATTGTGACTCTACTGTGTCTCAACCCCACTGAGTACTTCTCAGAACCAACACTTCTCCTAAAAGAGATTTTATTGACAGGATTTTTACTGTGAACATAACTCCGTTCTCCTCAAAACCAGTAGCCAGTTGCTTTTAACATCGAACCCTGTTGTAAAAATTTAAATAATTTGCGCTGACCCAATTTTTTCGGAGCATAGACCCATTTCATTGTTTTTGAAATTAGTGTATGTTCACGATGTCTATATAGATTATTCATAAATACCTGACATGGGACAGTTCATCCATTCTGATTGGTCGGGAGAGATTATGTTGCTGTTTAAATGTGTAATATAAACACGGCGAGGAGTGTTTAAACATGGCCCATGGCCTGAGGAAATTTGAGTCAATAGAGGGCGCTATCAGACTATTGCCCAGAGTGCACAAATTTCACAACCCAACTAAAAATGGTAGATTACATTATTTGGTTTATGAAAGTTTGAAACTTAAGCGTGCAAGTTCTAAACTTGCCCAAGGAGCTACTTAGCACTCAACATGGATAGAAATTCAACGCAGAGTTGAGGTGAGCTGAGGCTAAACTGTTCTCAACTTTTATCAAAAAGTTTATTTTGAATAAGAATAAATGAGTGGTCCGTGGCCGTGCGATAAAGGGCCTCAGCTTGGGCTTGGTCCTGTATCGCACGGCCACAACGCTGCCTTTTTGAAGTGACCTCTTAAGATCTTGTCACCACTCTTTTTATTTTTTTATTCATGTATTCTTTAAAATAAAGTGACAAAATTAATGTTTGGTTAATCACAGGTTGTATTTGAAGGTAAACTTGGTGGAATTCACAGTGACATTGGTATTGATGATGTATCAATTGGATTTGACCAGGAAGTACAAGAAGGTAAAGACCAACTCGTTATATTCATGCGGTTTGCCACCATCTGTGTTGAATTCTTTGTCTGCATCATTAATAATAATTAATTATAAATCTAATTTATCTGATTTGTTGGAAACATTGCTATGGGATCTGAAATTGTGCAATTATCCAGGCAAGTGTATTTTATTATTTTTTTAAAGTAGTTATTGAGTCAGTCCTAGCACCGTGCTGATATTATTTCATTTTATCATTGTGGTTTATTTGTTGTCATTCATACAGGTATATCGACAGAGCCGTACTTGCACATAAATAACGTGACATCTAAAACTGCCTTGGTGGGACCTACTTGTACAATAATTGAATCTAAAGGTAACCCTATACACTTTCTACCTTTTGGAAATGACTTTCACAATAATGTCTCACTTTCTTGTGAACTATCTCCAACAAATTTTTGAAGGGGAGAAAGTAAACACTGCTTTATAATGAAGAGTGCATGTCACAACATTTGTCACACCTTTCTCATTTGTCATTCATTTTGTGTTGCTCATGTAGTGTTTATTTAATTCTACAGTGTCCTCTTTTTGAAATACAAAATGTTGCAAGATTTACAATGAATGGTATTTAACATATTTTGTTCATGCGTATAATTGCTAATAATGTGTCACTGTGTTTTGTTAATGAGTATCATGCTTATTATTTAACATTGTGATTTGTTAATACATGCTAACTATTTAAAATTGTGAGTTGTTATTATTTAAAACTGATTTGTGATATGAAACTGCTAATTATTTAAAACTGAGATTTTGCCATGCATATCTGAAATTTTTCAATTTCATGTTCTGCATAGTCTCATGCATTTACCTGTCAAGAGACTTTATCTTGTAGTGGTATAGCAATTTGTTGAAAGTACATGTGAGCTTGCTTTTTTTTTATAGCAGGATTGAGGTCTTCATGTGGTTCCATGATAATTTTATTAAAAGCTTTGTTTTGTTCCTTGATAGTTTCGTGCAAACCCCAATGTGTAACATTTCTGTTTCTCAAAGCATTGATTGAAATTGTATTACACAATCCGAGATGATGGTTTGTGATAACAATACTGTCAGTAGTTGCAATAATCATCGTACTTCTTTTCTTATATGTAACAGTTGTTAATATGTATTTGCTAATAAATGTGATGTTGGAATCACATGTTCTGGGCACAACACACCCAGCTGAGCACATTTGCCCACACCATTGGCATACATGTACAAGCCCTAAACCAAATGGGCAGTTTAAAACTTGTGGGCTGCAGGCCCAGAACAGTCGGTCCTGTTGTTGTTCTTTGAAAAAATGATTAACTTTTGCTTTCTTTGTGTATTTGAATGAATGAATTATAATGCTTGAATGTCTCTATAATTTGGACAATTGACTTTGTACTTACAGTGTGGATGAGGGTTGCAGTTGTTTCAAGTGCTGTGGTTGGGTGTTTGGTACTGTGTCTGATACTATCTGTTGTCCACATATGTAAGCTGAGGTAGGTATAATGAATAAGAATGTTATATTGATCTTGTATGCAAATGATCGATTCCGACCTCTCTTGAAATACACATTATAACATTTGTTACCCCTTCAGTTTACTGGATTATTTGTGTATTTTGCCAGTATGTATCATTGACATGTACTCATTCTACATCTTGTATTGTTGTTTTAATTGCAGTGTGTTTATTTTAACTTCCTATCATCATGTTTGCTTGCATTTACTGTTGATAAACTGTTAGAGATGTTGGGATGTTGTCATCTTCTCCTATATCATTGGTATTCAGTTGTATGCTACCTTCAACATTTGAAATTTTTTCTTTTTTGGTTTGAAGTACAGAGTAGTTTTATGGAATCAATGCCAGGGTGTCTATTTTACATTGATACTTGCTGTGTGTTTTGCATTTCAGGTTTGTGTGTTGTGTATACTAGTGTTACACATCATGTGCATGTACGGCTCTTTATATTTAAGTACTGATATGGTGGTCCCTATTTATGTTTATAATTTCTTATTATATATTTATTTTGAGTAATTGAATTACTTTAAGTGTTTTTTTAGATGCAAGATTTAAGCGAATGATTTGTGGCTATATGACTCAACCACCTACATGTACTTTTTTTCACTATTATCATGTTTATTTATTCTCTGTAGGAAACGATCTTCAGAAGTCCTGACAAGCCTTCCACCATCAGACAAGACATCAAAACAAACCCCCAGTAAGCTCTCTGACTCTTATACTGCTTATAAAAATGAAGATCTAAAAGATTTAAAAGATCCTGAGTACTGTGATTTGAATGCAGCAGGAGGAGCATCAAAACCTCAGAGTCCAGTAAGATATAGCTCTATGTATCTACAACCAAAGGTTATATTACCAAAAGAAAGACAAGACCAGTACATGAGAACACACAAACTGTCTTGGAGTAATGATGCTGAGGATGTAGATGTGTACGAAGCTATTGATTGTTAAAACTTAGGCAGCCATTTGCTGTCCTTATAACAATTTCCTTTTGACTCGAAGCTCACTTCCTGGTATCCTAGTGTCTCATTGATGGTGTTATTGAGAGTCAGCTGCAAAAATAAGTTCACTGGCCATATTCTGGGCAGTTAAAACTATAGTTTGCCATTGCATTTTTCTTCAACATGATCTTAATCTACGCAATGACTGGTGCGCCCTTTCTGTGCCAGTTAAAAGTTTTTGTAAGATAATCTGATGTTGAGGTGAAAGCATATGTATTGTCTGCTTGTAAATTAGCCTTGTTCAAGGTGGTTGCACTATTCACAAAAAAATGTTTGGCGCTGCATGACTAAGTTTGCTTCCAGCGGTTGTAGAGCATTGTCAGACCACGCCGTCCGGCCAAAGACCCATGAGAGCCGTACTGTACGGTGCACACACGTGTAAACGGAGTGCGTACAATCGCTTTATACCTATTGTAAACTTTCAGTTTTTGGGCTGAGTTTACTTTTCTGATAGAGTATGACGTCGTGGACTCGCAGTCTAAAAAAACAAACTGATTTCAAAAAAAGTTCGGCAAGGAAGTGGATTCTCAGGTTGTAGGCTGCAGTGTTAAATTTATCTTTCAAATTCTACTATGTTGTAAAACAACATACAATGAGTTGAACCCAAACAAGAGCTGGAATGTCATTACTTCATAATGATAGTCGAAGAATTCGCCCACTAACAAATATGAATATTTCAATATCCGATTCCTGCATGTGTAATTTGTGCTGTGATTCCAGTGTAAATGATTTAGAGAAACATAAGCTGGTGTTTACTGTAGGAACAAGGAATGAAAAAAACCCGCTTCGACTCCACAGTAGTTTGCAGTTCGTGAATGTGTTATTCCTGCTGTTTCAATGCAGTTCATGACCAAGGGTTTCCTGCTGCGATTTGAATTCAATTTAATTGGATTGAAATGGTTTAGTAAATAAAAAAGTCATCACAGCCAAATTTTACAGATAAAAATATTTACAGAAAAAATAAAAATCAACATTTAAATAACAATGGAAAGATAAAAGTATATTTCAAAAACAGATGTAAAATGACCGTTACAAATGCACAAAAGAAAGTATAATGAATGTCTGTGAATCAAAAGCTATTCAATTAAACAGAGCTATCATTGAAGCGAGCATGCTTGAAGAACCAAGAAACTTGGCCAAGGCTACTGTAAACAGAAAAATTTGTTTTAAGCATGGATTTAAACAACATAAACAATTGTAGAGCTATTTTATTCGGGTCACTTTTAACCTCTAGGGTCCAAATTTAAAATTGGGAAGGGGGGGGGGGGTGTTGAAACCCAATTCAAGATCAAAAACCTGTGGTAATAGTCTGCACATTAATGGATCATTCCCAACAACAGAGGGTGCATTGTAGATTTATTAGGTAAATCAAAATAGTGAAACAAACATTTAAGTTTTAAAATTGTATTATTCATTGTTTCTTTCCAAGTATATAAAGCTGAAATTTACATCATGTTTTTTGAAGATGTCACAGCCTTATTACAATTGAAATGATAATTTCTTTTTTGAGCGAGTTTTATTTTTGTTCAAAGTTACGCGCTGGATCAATACATACACACATAGCCTAAGAGTGTTATCGTTATGTCTAATAATAAATTAAAAGAAATAAGTGTAAAGTTTATTTCTAATGATTAGTCTATGATTTATCAATAATGAATGATCTTTTCCAAAAACCAATGAGACCATCTCCTAGAATACAGAAGATGAAGCCTGCCCTCTCTAGGCCATGATGAAGTAAGTTAATTTGTACATTGTAAGTCATCCAAATCAAGGCTGAATACAAATTACTGCTGTCATAATGTAACAATATACATGTAGATGGATGCACTAGAACAATGATCTGTATGGTGCAGGAGTGTTATGCATTTGTTGAAATTGATATTATCAAACCGAGGCTGGAAGGGTAAATAGCCATCTTTGATATCTACACAGCTGTTTCTGACGGAATGTGACAATGGTTAATGCAGGTTTCCCTTAAGCTGTAATGTAGTCATCAAACCGAGGCTGGAAGGTGAACTTGCACAAGTCTTGTTCATAGTATGCATACTGTGTACAGCAATGCATGATATTGTGTGCATTTTGATTTGTGCAAACTGCGCTGTCAGTTTTAGCATAATAACCTAGGCTATCGTAAGGGTTTGGAATTGTAAGAAGTTCTCATTGAGGACCTTATGTATTGACGTCATCAATCCGCTTGCTAAATAGAGGAAAACCGATGATGTAACAATGGGAACGCATAGGTACTAAGCGCGGCACAAATGATTGGTAAATGAACAACTTCCTTTTGACCTCTAGGTGAGGGCGCCCTACGTCATGTGCAAAATGTCTATTGGCGGGTTAAGTTTAGAGAGATGGTAGGTACAATGTCTTGTTCAGTCAAGTGAATGCTCAATTTGAATTTTCAGACTAGATCCAGTCTTTCTGTGTCACATAGTCGTGGGCAAGCTTTTGCATTGCAACCTATCTGCAAAGACTTTCACATGGACACATCCTTGTGAAATTCATTGAGAATTGTTTATGGTGTCTGTGGTCTCTTATGTCTAAAAAGACAACTATGCCTTTATAGACAACTCTATATATTTACCAACTATAATTTGGCTTCTGATTGGCTTTGATTCCCGAACAATGATATTGACAAACTAGGAAGACCACCACCACGTTAAACGGGAGGTTGTCGGTTCAAATTGCTCGTCAGTTTGTCTTTGTTCAACTCCAAATCATTTAAAACTTACCAAGTCAATGTCCCTTGTGGTTTATTATTAATTGATAACTACAATATAGCAAGGCTGACATAGTTTAAGATGGTCTGAGGAGTAACATCGAGAAATTCACGTGACTGGAGCAAAGTACCAGACATTCAAATCTAACTCGCTAATGGCCGATTAGAATTACATTTATTCCTTTACAGTAGATACATTAACTGATCACTGGCCATCATAAACTTATCAATATCATGTCGATTAATTGTTGAAATTATCATCTAAAGTGGCTTAAATGGGTTGTTATTATATCGCTGTCTATCACGTATAGGCTTACTTTAAAGGGATAACTTGACTTGTCTTATTTCTTCCTATTGATTTACATAATAAGCATAAAAGATCCCCCTTTAAATCGCTATGCCAATTCATACTTGTTTAAATTCGCAGATATGTTGTGTTTATCATTAATCACTTATCATTTTCTCAGTTAGTGGGAATTTTCCAAGGTCGATCTGTTTGTGGGTTTGTAACCAACCTAACATCAAGTTCTCCTTGAAGCATAGTGAGTCGCATTGCTACCATTTACATCACTTTAAAGTTACGTTTGATAACAACAGAAGTGACTAGACGCCAGGCCGCCATCAGCAAGGCAATTATCTTTGTATAAAAGAAAGAACAAAGTTTAAATGATTAGTGAGCAATTAGTTGTTTATTTTTTGTTAACGATATCGGGAATTTTTTCTTTCTTTTCTTTTCTTTTGACTAGCGGGTATGGGGGGGGGGGGGCATTTAATGCCCTTCCGTATTTTCCAAAGTTCTTGACCGTTGTTTGCAAAACACTAAGTTCGACATGATGACCTAAACAAATCGAAAACTTTTGGCATTTGAGGGAATGTTTGATTTTGTGTCCATTTTCACACACATTTCGTGTTTCCTTCATATGTTTTCGTAATTTTGCCGAAATGCTAAGGGTGGGCACATTATGTCAGTAATGATAGCTCGTGTATTAGTCTATATAGCCATTACTCTTTATCGTTCATTTCAAATCTAATGATTCCTGACTGAAACAGTTATGGTTTGCTATGATAAGCTTAAAATGGGAGAGCTTCACCTCCGGGACCCCTTTGATCAGTCACCGATTATAAGGAATGAAACCGCCTGGTTTTATTGGTCACTCCTCAACTTTTTTGTTATTTATTTACTTTTTTTTTTACAATTTGTTCCCACGAATGAGTAAGGCTTTTAGTAAAACTGTTTGTGTCTTTGAGATTCCTAAATTCAGACTTGCCTTTTGGTTATTCCATTTACCTCTAGCCTGTGATCTCAATAAGCACAATATCATCTTTTAATGAACATGAACAATATTAACAATGATTAACACTTCAAACTGTTTAGAAGTATGGGCCTGCGGGAGAGAATAAACACATATCAAATAACAACACTTTTTAGCCTACTTTAAATTAAAATTACAAACAAACTATCGGTTGATTTGCATTCATTTCAATACACCAACCTGTGCTTTGGGTTCACCTCATGACGAAATATTTTTGATGCGAAATATAAATTTTGTCTTATGAGAAATGTTTATGTAAATGTATATAAAGTACCGCAATGATTAGAGGACTTGACATACTATTCTAAAAACCGTGCATGACCAATAATACCTTCCCTGTACGACTGAAAGCTAAATAATTCAAATGGACGTCAATATTTTCCTCAATTAACCATTGATCCCTTTAAGTGACTTGTACTCAGGAGGAGATGTTGGGTCACAAAGTACGTGCCTCTTGATAATAGATAAGAATGATTGGACAGGTTAAGCGTTGCTAAGAGTAAATACAACCATTGCGTGTCAGGCATTGATCTGTAAATACATTTCTTATCTCTTATTAGTGTGTAACTCAAGGGTTTGAACAGCGAGCTGTGGTCGGGGTCACTTGTACTTTTCTATCTAAGTTCAGTGACTTTTTTCGTCCAGGAAGTGTCTCCATTGATACATGCGTTACTTTGTTCAACAGCAATAGTTGGAATCGTAGATTAAAAACGTCCCTTATAATCAAACGGATAAACAACGTGCATGAAGCAGTGATCATAACTTCAGGAATAAAAAGTGCATTCATACCTTTGTCAACAAAATGTAAAGTGGGATGAGAATGAAGAAATCCAGAAAACCAAATCACTGCAGGTCTAACGTTATTATTTAAAAAAAATCATTTGTTTAAGTCCAAACATTTACTTTTATTCAGGAACCAAAATAAAACTTGAAATGGTCTGTTCGCGATACATCTTCGTTTGAAAAGTTTTTATAAAAGGTAGAGATAATATTATATAATTTGCGTAGGACAAGTTTTGTTTTTTGCCCGGTTGCTCTCATCCTTTTTTCCCATGAGAACATTGCGCCCTTTTCGCTTACGCTAATTGAGATCGATAACGCAAGTTAGAGTTAATTTAATTTAACCTTCGTATCGTAGAAAGAAGAGCTGTATACATCTTTGGTGCATGCAAATAAACGCTATTTCAATGTAGTAAACTTGTCTCATTCTCAGTTTGTTTTATTAAAAATAATATTACGCCATAAAGAGAATGTTCATCTTATGTCCAGTATTTCTGCCTATAGAAAACAACGAACCCACGATAGAAATTGGAAGTCTAGGCTGGATTTAATGACCAAATACCGCCCTATGCAATAATACATGCTTAAATTAGTTCAATTTGTGCTGAATCTACGCCAGCTATTCCGCTCCATTTCACCCTAAATTCCGCGTTCCGTTGATTCTTGCTGTCAATCGTAGCCACAAATCCCTCTTCAGTTACGGCCGTGTTGTCAACGTGTACAAAAAAACTGAATGAACACGTTCACGATCGCCAACTTAGTTGTAGTTACATGTGAACTAGCTCTGACAATGTAGCGGTGTGGCCCACAAAGTTTGACGGCTCAAAAGTATTTGGCGACAGGTAAGGAAAATTGCCCGTAACCGCCCTGGGGCATTCAGCTCGTATTCTCAGGCAGCCAATCATGCGAGCAACGCCATCAAAACCTTCCAACATGAACATTGTTCTGTGAAATATATGGGAGAATTGATCTTTTATTCCTTGGCTAGATTCTGAAAAATTTACTTCAAAGTGTTTGCTTTCTTTGTTAAACGATGAAACAGTTTTGCTGATTTGAAACAAAGCCATCACGCGAGCGATTGTAGTAGGGTTTTTGATAGATGCACTTGCACTTTTTCTTTCATAGTTGGGCTTAAAGCGAAGCTTGCCTTGAAATATTGCGCGTGTTTTAGGGTCATGCTTTATCAGAGTTGAACTCTTTGTACCACATAAAGCTTGCACTATTGCTAGCTGTATGGCCCAGGGTCTCAGCGTTACGAGTTGATACATCTAAATCAAACCTGAAATATCTTTAAATGTGCATATATACCTTTTTTTCTTGAATGAGTAATGTATTAATTGTGAAAAACTAAAAGAACTTGCAATACTGTTTAAACTTAAAACTAATTTGTTTTTCTTTTATGATTTTTTGTTGTATTTTAAAAACAAGCGAATTGAATTTTTCATCTTGTGTAGATCACCGCTCATTTTAATATCAGTTCAATGTAAAATTTATGAAGATAACAATTCAAATCAAATTACAAAATGAAAATAGTTTCTCAGTACCTTTACACATTTCAGTGTAATGGATAATGACTCAAACCTTGGATTACATCACTAGGGAAGTTTGATACGAGTTGTTGGAAACCTGTCTATAAGAAGCTAATTCAATGTACTTTGAATCGCACCGGTAGTGTAGCTTCAAAGGTCGCCTTATGTGACTTTGAAATCAAATTTTATCAGATTGATAAATGATTTCCCCGAACAAAATCACCATTTTGGACAAGATCATTTACAATTCATGCTGAAACCAATACTTGAACGCTGAAAAATAACTTGCCGAAAGCGCCCTCATCGCTTTTCGAAACCAGCTCACTAGTATGCAACAGTGAAAATGAAGTCGAGTACCGTTTTCATACATCAATTATGAAAATATATATATATATATATATATATTAGCGAGGAAATTATACTGAAGTCAACTCAAAAGTAAATTGTACCTTTGCATGTAAGCATCCATGTACAAATCTTGTCTTAAAGTGTAACCCATGTACGCTAGTTGGAAGGTTTTTTTTCCTCTTCAGTGTCGACATTTGTTTTCGTTAGTGACGACGTATGTTTTCAGTGATTGATGTTTATTAATTTGTTGGGGACTCTTTCGATTAAAGTTCCTGAAAAAGTGTTGTCTTGTAATCGAATGATATTACAGTAACATGAAGATGAATTAAGATTGTTTTAATTGACATTTTTATGCATTAATAGGGATACCATTTTAAAGTAAACCATAATGGGGAATTCATCACAGGCACGTACCTGGATCGGGCATTGGCCCTTACCGAGAACTAATACTGAAAAGTGTGTTGGGAATGTACCTTGTGTTGTCCATCCGCACCTTCCCATCAATCATTCTTACAAAAAAGTCTTATCTTGCTGTCCCAGATTCAACCCCATAAAATAGAGTGCTACAATAGTTCCTTACAATCAGCCACAGGTAACTTGATCAAATAAATCACTGTAAAGGGCATGTCACAATAGCAGGGTTTAGCCTTCCATGGCTAACAATAGTGAGACAATAGGATGCAACCCTGAAGCAACAAGCTAACTTTTCTATGTCAGCCACAAAAGCCATATATCTGAATGATTAGCTGGCTGTGGTACCCGGTCGGTCTGCTTGGGTGTTGCAGTAGCCCCTGCGGCGGCACGTACAATCCCAGATCGCTAGACTACCTTACTATAGAATGACTACGTATGGGGGTGATTTGAACTCGGGGAAAGTACATTGGTCGATGACCTACTGTGCCAAAGTGACTGCCAAACGGCCCGCATGATGTATACCAGTGCTGCTCTATGTTCAGGGTCTTGTTGATATACAAAATGTTTGTCGTTGTTTCTTTCATTTCAGTGTTTTAGATGGGCCTGCAACTCATTGTAACTTTGTTAAGTTGGCAGAAACACATCCCATGTGAATTAGTTGCGAACTTGCTTTCATTTTTTAAGTTAGGGATTTGTTATGTGAACTTGGATTAAAGGGATGATTTTGGCATTAACACGAACGGGATTGGTCCTAAACTTACAGACGAGGCGACCTAACCCGTGATGACAAAGATACGTGAGTTTTAAGTTGTTTCATACAACTCATGATTTGATTTAAACCCAAAAGGTATAAAGTGTTCTGGCCATAATCTTTATGGTGAAATTTTGTTACTGTTTTGATAATTTAAGTAAAAAGACTAATGTAAAGCCAGAGGCCTTGCCCAGTTCGGGGTGGGTGACTGTACTTCTTGAGTGTCCCTTATCATTCCAGGTATAGCTGTATAAGAGGACACTACTTTGGTATTGAAGAGAGTTCTTTCTCTTGCAGCTTAGCATGTTGGCATTGATAAACGATTAGCAATGCAAGCAATAGACACAGTGTTGGTTCAACTGAAACCCTTGGGAGGGACGAGGGCACAACGGGGGAACGACCGACCTGTAGAGGACGTTTAGATCGCTATATACACCTTGAGGTGAATGTACTTTCCACAGGCGCCACTTCAACAACAACCTGCCCTATTTGTATGGTTTTCGAATAACTTTCCCTATTGAAGTGTATCTTTGAAAGACATGTACCGGATCTTACGGTAACCCATCTTGTCCTCTTAACATTTGGTCGCCTTTCTGACTGATCTTGAAGGTTAAATTCATGATTTCTCAAGCAGTATCGCCTCTCAAAAAGTGTAAGATTTCACAGAATGAGGTTGTCACGAAATGTCCGTGTGGTAATGCCTCTAGCTGCTGTTATATACATTCAGAGAATTGGTGACTCTTTAGGCCTATTGGTTTTCTTCTGCAGTTGGAAATTTATCAAATTTATTTTGAATTGTTTTGAACGTGAATTATCATTTTATTGAGAGCAATAATCATTTTTTAATTAAGTGACTATTAGTGTTTAAGAACACCGATCCTTTTATGGAAGTTCTCTGTAGGCGCAGGAATATAACGCCAAACTCTTTAAGAAGACTGCTATACTGCCTCAACACCCCAACAACCTCCCACCCCACCCCCAAACAGACAAACAAACAAACAAACAAACACCCACCACACCCAAACAAACACACAAACAAACACAAACAAACAAATACCAAACAAACAAACAAACACCCCAACAAACAAACAAACAAACAAACAAACAAACAAACAAACAAACAAACAAACAAACAAACAAACAAACAAACAAACAAACAAACAAACAAACAAACAAACACCCCAACAACCCCAACAAAAACAAACAAAAACAAAACGTAGTTACATTCTTTGCAAGACTAAATCCACATTGTTCCTTAGGAAATTACCCATGCAAAAAGCTGATTGCTGGGGCATGGGTTTGATCGTTGAGATAAAATAGTTGACTTTGGTTTAAACAAGTAGTAAACAGTCGGACGGAATTTCTTGTGGTTCTGATCTAGACATGGATCTGGCTGCCAGCGATCATTGCTACCAGGGACCATTATTCTGCTGTTGGTTAAGTTTTAGCGGTTGATAAAAGTTTATGAAGCAACGCTAATTTTAGGGCTCTTTTCGTAACTTTGACAGTAAAATGTTATCCGGATAATGTTTTTTTTTACAATATCAGAGCGCTTCCAGATTGAATCCATTCAGTTTTGTTTTGTGCGATTCCCAATGCTACCTTGCCATTAAAGGGGTACATGGTTTTCATTTAGTTTTGTTTGACTGTAACTTACAAGTTGGAAGTTTGATTAATTTTGTGTTTTAACTGCTTGTGCATGTGCACTTAACTCTGATTTCTTATGATTTCATATGAGGGTGTAGTCAGTTGGTCTGTAAAAAAGAAAGTGCTACCATACCATACAAGACCCATGGGCTTTCCCGACTTTTACGACCGCATTATTATTTGCAAGAAAATGTTTGAGATAACTTCGATTAATAACATATCTGTCATTTCTCAGACCTCTGGCCCAATCTTTTAACGAACCCACTGGGGTGCATTGCTACATAGACCACATGGCTATTTGGTGTCGAGAAGGTTTAGGCAGGGATGAGAAATTTCAGACTTTTTATCTGAATTCAGACTTGTTAAAGTCAGTCTGGTGAAGAAAATAAGCAGTGATTTTGTCCACAAATAAAGAAAAACTGCCCTCTGATCTTTACTTCTCCTGTGCTGAGGACACTGTTTCTAAAAGCTCTGTGACTATCTAAACCCCAGGGGGTAACTAAAAGGTGGACAATATGCTTAATTTCAACATACCTTTCTAAATTTCGGATCCTAGTTTCAGACATTTTTGTCAGCAGTGACTTTCATCCCTGTTTAGGAGAAAACAGTTTTAGTAGTTTACTCAATCATTCAGATGCCTACGATTAGTTCTACACTAATTGTCAATAAAATTAAGAAATAAGATGTACTCTTTTGTACAAATCATTCAAGGGGATGTTACATTCAAGTAAAATAATCATATAAAAACATTTAATGAAATGATAAGCTCGAAGCCATAAGCAGAAATTTCTGTATCCTCTCATGTTAAACTACTTCTTGTTAAGCTGCTATTATCTATAATGTAAAGATATCACACTCTGTTGAAACTTGCTGTGTTGTCATTTTGTTGGATCACAAAATGCTCCCGTGATTAGCTTCTTGTTGCTGTTCGAATTCCAAGAATTATGCTCATCAAACAGCCGTAGAGGGGTCACACACAAGAAATGAAACCTTAAAATCAGATTAAGATTTCATCGAGATCAGCCGCATGTTTATGAAAATTCTAATGAGGGGTCAAAGGTTGACAATAAACAAAAAGCAGTAGGTTTATAAGATATGGACAATTGAACAAGGGCCGTATAGATAATCTGGGGTTAGTCTGTACCCGCCGAAAGTACAGTCACCCGTGTAGACAGCTTGGAATTGGGTGCAGCAGTTTACTGAACTCCAAGCTATTTAGGCTAATGGACTATTATTCTATCAGTATCTCAGTAGTGCTGGTCTGCCACAGGCTGTGTAGGGGCACAGGGATGCAGTGCCGAGCGGTTGCTGGCCCCAGTTTCTCAAACTAAATACGTCTTGTACTTATACATGATTCCACGGACTTTTCAGGTTTTGGGGTAGATTTGTTCACATTTATTTTGTAAGCCACACTCGAAGAACACTCCATCAAACCTCAAATTCAAACGCTTACTCCAGAATTGCAGCATTTTAAAACTACCACAGAAAACTGTTAAAGAACACAAAAGTGACAATTTCATACTAAGGTCATTGTCTTACCAATCTCACTGTACTGATACAGACATGATGACTGTACAAAAACATTATAACGTCATCAGTATCGTGAACCTTGTCACTCTGCGTTTTTACCCTGTTTTCTTCAGTTCAGGCCGTTTCATATTAAACCCTGCGGACAAAATCGGCCCTCTGTTGGCGGACTATGTGCAACTTACGAATACTTGTCCGAACTCTGTTTTTAGTCATCTTTAGTAGCAAACCTGCAAAATATCGCCACAAATCAAGCCTGTTCCCATCAACCTCTAAACATTCTCGTAAATAGATACCTCATAATTATTTATATTTAAAGCTCGTAAAATAGGTATGCAGAATTGTCCAAATTATATGCGTGTAATTCAATGGCTCACGTATATGAGATTCCAAGGTAAAACTCTCCAAATGCCATAGATTGTTTGAAGGATACCAGTGTAGGCCTTGGAGTATTGTTTGTGACAAAATGAGGGAAAATGATTTGAGGTGATTGATGTCAACCAGGTTCTGTCATCAAGAGAATAGACCAGTATGAATGGTATGCACAGCTTCTACCATTTGAGACTACATCTCAACTCAGTCAGTGTAAGACAAAAACCCTAATGGCTGTGAAGTTGAACTGGTTTTGCTTCTTTGAGATGATGAAATGGTTTTTTGCTTAGCTTTTGGCAAGTCAAACAACCTGTTTACAGGGGAACGGACTGGTGGGTGCAGCATGCATGAAATTTATCCAATGTACGGCGAGAGAATAATCTGAATGAGTTTGAAGGGAATAGATGGTTTCGTGAATGAAACAACTTTTTCAAAACCAAAGATGCATTTACATTTAATAAAACTAGTTTCATCAAGGTACTGGGATAAGTGAACTCATTGAGTCTTTAAAAAGCTGTGTGAAAATACAAACGAGACACTCAAATTCAGCAGATGACGTAATTGTTGAGACACTTTTGGGGGACAATTGTGAACTAATAGAGAATATAGAGAATTTACTGTTGTGTGTTTTCGGAATGGTTGAGATATTTATGTCTACAAGACTTTATAACAGAAACCTCTTATTCTGTTTATTGCACAATAAAGTAGTGCCTGGTCATAAGTATAATGACGCTATACTTGCAGTTGATATCAATCATTCGAACACTTCACACTGTGTTCGCATAGCACGTTCACCCCAATAGTAGTACTGCACTGTGATCTACATAGTACAGGTGTGATTGTATATGTGGGGTCACTCACCGCATACTGCCGCCCAAGGGTCCTAGGCCACTGCCACACGTTCCCTTCAATAACTTCAAGAAATAACCAAAGAAAGCTTACCAGAGCAAAAATACTCTTCCGACAGTACTGCGCAACCTAAACATGTGAAAAAATCTGAAGTGTATTCTAAGGAATTGGGGCATAAGATAAAAGAGAGGGAAACCTGCAGCTAGATTGGTAGTCAAGCGAATCAGTTACCTACGGGACCCTGCTGTATATCTATACCGATAGGTCAACTTCAATTCTGAACAGGTCGGCTACCGTCTTAGGCGAAGTAGCAAAGGGTTACACGCGGGCATCTGATGCGACAGCTTTTCCTGAACTCAGTTTGCATTGTGTCCTTTGCGTCTAACTTAGTTCTTGCACTTGTTGACAAAATCTCAAGCGTACATCGACATCTTAAAGTTACCAGTATTTGATGTCATATCTACCACCCACCTTCAAAGTTGCATAAAATAAGATACACGATTTGAATAGCTTTTGTGCTTTCGAATGTCAATGAAAAGACATAATTAACTGAGATTCGTTTATCGATGAGATATATATTCTTGATTGTCCAATATTATCTTTAGTATGTATCCCGGTCCCCTGTTGCAGCTCTGTTTCAATGCGAACAACTTTAAAATCAATTTTAAGATCTTGTTTCTTTTAGTTCATTAAACAATATTTTCATTAAAGGTGTATCTTATCACAAATTAGTGAAGATGGCTGGAATACAACCATCTCAAATACGACAGCATAACTAATGAGTTCAGTCCCAGTGCAACAAATGAAACTTAATAAAATAAAACAAACATCTCGAAGTCTGACTTGGGCGTTGAAATTTTTGCTTATAGTGCCAGACGCACGACAATATGAAAACAATGTCAGCGTATTCATTCATAAAATACAAATGTTTATTACACTTTACTTACAGAATTATTTTGGGTCGAAATTTAAGAATGAATACCATCCGTCATAAAATGGATTCTTGTTGATTAATTTCTTTTGACAAAGCTAATAAAATTGTTAATAAATGCAACAGCTGCAGAGAGAGCCTGTTTGGTCAGATGCAGTCTCTGGATTATCGATTTAATTTATATAAAGGATGGACATTATATATCCTATCCATTCAAACTAAATTTTACGTTTACCTCTTGTTTTACAATGAAGACGTTTTGTTGAATACTTTTGTTTCAGAATATGAACATTAAAATATAGTTCAACATAATTTTTATCAAATAACTGAATGAGAAGTAAGTTCAAGTCATACTGATGGTAAAAATCATGAAGATTAAGACGGGGTTGGATATACCAGAATGACTTATATTTTGGTAACAATCTGCTGGTAGCCTTAAAGGCAAAGTATACCTTTGGTTTTTTGGAACCGTTCGATTCTTTTGATCCAATATAAATGTAGAAATATACAATAATACTAACCTGTGAAAATTTCATTTCAAAAGGTGGTCGCGGAGCGAATATGTCCACGCAGGATTAATATTCCCAGTAGGAATACACAATCTGAGAAATGTTTTCGACAGTAATGCTTCTCAGATTCACATTTTGGGGTATAAAAACTGATATAATTTTACATAACCACATTACTTCGAAGTGAAATGTTTCTCAAAATGCTTTTTACTATCGAAAGCTGATGTGGGCTTCTAACCAATAAGTTTGTATTGCCATTATTTTGAATAGTGTTTACCAAACGTGTACCTTCCCTTTAAGGCTACAACTACGTGCTCAACGTATAACTTTTCGAATCTTCTTGAAAGACTCTTCTTATGTTTAAGTTACCTACAAATTGTTAAGTTTACAATTTCACTTTTATGTTGCCATGGTAGTAAGGAAGATAAAAAAATACTCGAAAGCCTATAATGTCGTTATATACAATTGGATCTTGTTTACGCACAAAATATCTACAAATCAGAAGACATTGGTTTTACAGTAATCTTGCATATACGGTTTAATAATGTACAAATTAAAGAATTTTTTTAAAATTAACATTTGAATACTGCAGATACGTTTTACTTAGACTTTTTTTAGTAGTGGCATGAACGCCCTCAAGGCTTAAAGACAAGTTAGCCCAATTTCATTGTAAAGTTTTAGACACACAGATTTGTTAAGCATAGACAAACTTAGCATGGCATTCGGAGGTGACATTGTGGTTTATACCGATACTACTCGATTATGGTCTCCAGACTGCCAGTAAATTAATTTTTTAACACTGCTGGTAAGTGAACTCCCAATTTCGAAAGGAAATTATGCTGGATTTTTGTTTCCGCTTAGCGCACTTTTTTTTAATGCTCAGCAAATGTGAATGTTTTGCTGCTCTGCAATCTTTGGGCGAGGTTTCACCACATTGAATACATTATCTAACCAAGGATTGAAAACTTAAAATCCCCGACGATATATTTTGTAAAAGGATGGGTCTTCATCACTGTTTCCCCTTCTTCTCACTATCAAGCATTTAGGCTCATGTTTCAGGAAAGACATTGGTTGTTCCTTCAGTACAATAAACTCAATGACATACGAAATAGAAAAATATCCACTACATACAACACAAATAGGATCAACCTTGGCTATGTCAAGTTGAATCAGCCCTGCCATTGGGCCCTCGTTGAATTATTTTATACTGTATAAACTATACAATGAGTATTTTTTTGTTAATGTCCAATCTCCAAATATATCATTATCATCATTTTCATTATTATACAAAGTTATTCATAAAGATTTATTTAAGTTTAAATTATTACTCTCTTAATAAAACAGTATTCCCGCACAAGACTTTTAGGTTGCTATTCTCATCCATGTGTACACAAAACGTTGTTTACATTCAGTACAGTCACTTAGAATTCCCAAACTAATTAAATTGATATCGACAGTTGAATCATATCCCTTGAGTTAGAGTGCCATACAGTTTGCAGCATTCTTGCCTTGCAATAAGACCAACATACTCAGCGGCTTACCACCTGAAGACGAAAGAAACGTGGAGATCTCATCATGTCCGGCATAGGTTCGATATCGGGGGGTTTCTCCCCAGAGGGGGTCTTGAAATGAAATCGCTGTATAATGCCTCCCAGGAACATGAACAGCTCCATTCGAGCTAGGTTCTCACCCAAGCAAGCCCGACGCCCAACTGAGAAAGGCAAAAAACTCTTGGGAGTGAAGATTTTGCCATCTTTGTCCAAGAAGCGATCTACAAATATAAACAGAATACATTAATAAATCAATATGTAGTATTTTTTTAATGGATATGTTTGTGTTTGTTCTTGTTTATGCCTCTGACGAAGGTCTGGTTTGGATCGAAAGCTAAGGCCAACCCCCTACTAATTTTATATAATAAATCAATAGTTTGTACAGTGGGCCTAAGCAGTTTCTTTATAGCATGTAACGGTCACTAACAACTCTCAACAACAATTCCAATATCATTATCAAGTCTTCACATCCCCCTTTCCCCAATGTTACGCGAAGATAAAGCTATGCAAGTGTGAAAACTCCTTTTTAATTGAAACTTGGTCAAACCTTTAGAAATAATGACAATAATTTCACTTGCAATAAATTTGTTTTCCCTTAAGTTTGTTTATGCTCAAGTCGGGCTTTTCTCAAGTTAGGCAGTCTGGTCAATAATGGACAAACCAAACTTGAATTTGGTGACGTATCAAATTTAGGCGTAGATTAGAATACCAACCTGGTTGGAAACTATACGGGTTTTTCCAGTGCTTAGGATCATGATGAACCCACCATAAGTTACAGAAGACTGTTGTGTCCTTTGGGATATCCAGGCCTTGCACTCTGTAGTATTAAAGCAGAAATAGGTGGCCGGTTAAATGTCAATTGATTCCTACAAAGATTCTCATGTTTGTCAAGTTGTATTCATAAGCACTCTAAAATTTCCCAGGTCAGAGTTGATCTGGATTCCAGGTCACAGGGGGCCTGACCATTTGCTGGGTCAGACTGACCCGGAAATTGATAATAATTTATAGGATTTTAATTCAGATTCTGTGTAAGTTTGACCTATTTCTGGATCATTTTGACACTACATTATAAATTGGTCTGGCCCACGGGACCCCAAATCCGGGTCAATTCTGACTCGGAACTTTTCAGAATGAATAGTGATGTTGTTAAAACATGGTATAATACACGGCGTACCCTCAAGATTTATAACGCCATTGTAATATTAATTTGTTCATGTTTTATTCCAATCTAAGTGTTACTGCCAGTTTGAAAGACAGATGTATGCTTGTATGACACAGCTTGAAAATTTGTTATGGCTGTCACATTTAGCCCATTTATGATTAACGCGTAGAAAAGTCGTTTATCAAGTTCAATCTCATTGTGAAATAACTTCCTTCACATTTTGTGACTGTAAAACCATTCCGTAAAAATTGAATAAAATGATAAACTAACTTGGTGTCGCGTATAGCTCTCCTTGGCCCGTTGAGTGATGAGAATGAACTACGTCGTAATGTTTCCATTACTGTAGCTTCAAGATATGGAAGACATTGTCGGTCGCTCCATAGTGGTAGTCGATTTCCAATGGCTTTACTTAATTCTTCTTGTATCCTTGTCTGCACCTGAAATGTAAAGTTTTGATTTATAACAGACAAATCAATTTAAAACACATTTCGGGTCTTTCTAGGGTTTGTGTTGGGGTTTTGTTGACCAGTAAGTTTGTTTATAAGCCTGTTCAGGTTAATTAGTTCATTATAAAAAAAAAATTGAAAGCAGCAAAATTACAATTTTGTTTAGTTCGATTCCATGTAAGTCGCAATGTACAAAGCATATAATCTTTTGCTCTTGGCGGTGTTGAGACTTAAAGAAAAAGTAAACTAGGGAAATTAAATTAGTCCCAGTTCCCAGTACATTAATCCCCTGTCCAGTTACAGTAATTATTAATCACCCGTTTCCAACATTCAATTAAATCCCCGTTTATCCCAGTAAATGAATCCCCCGTTTATCCCCAGTAATTGAATTCCATGTTTATCCCCTGTAAATTAATCCCCATTTTCATCAACTAACCAGCGAAAAATAGTCCTCCAAATCAGACGTCGTACTTTTATTGAAAATAACGAAAATGGTTTATGTTTTGTCAGTTTTATTTGCACATTCATATTGGGCTTAATTGCGGCAACCGAAATGAGCAAAGGTGGTTGTGTGGGTAAGGCTATTTCCAGGACCCTGAGAGTAGGCCTATGTCACATTACATGGAAACTCTCTGGATGATTGGTACTGTGTGTCTCCTTTGAATAATTGACCATTCATACTGAAATTGTTGTCCGATAACTATCAATCTTGTACTTTGATTTTAACACGAGGAACGTTCAAACTTGAGATGTGATTCTTAAGGAATTGTGATTAACTTGATCCCAAAGACATCTGAAATTTAACCATTGAGGAAACATTGAATGGTATCCTGGTTGTCTCCTGGTAGTCCCCTTTTCCAGTAAAGGACGTTTACTTTGTATTGTAGTTTACAAAGCAAGGTCTCGTGAATTGTGATAGGGATTAATCCTGCAAGGATGATTTTTTTTACATCTAAACAGTAAGTCACAATTAGCAAACTCAACTTTTTTTATATTAATACTAGTTGTGGCCCTGGCGTGTCAACTTAGTATTTGCAGAGGTTGGAAGCATGTTGGTTATTTCAAACAGTTGTCTGTCATTTGAAATCATTTGGAATGTAGGCAGTGATGCCCAACAGGGACCATTAGTGTGGTCGTGGAGGATGGAAATGGTGTGGTGTAATAGTAAATGAATACCACAGGCTAGTTGAAGTATGAGGAATGGTTTCAATTTATCATCGCTTACATTGTCAAAATACCTTAGTGGCATTCAGTGACCAAAACGGACTGAAAAAAGTCCTTCAGGTATTTCGACAGCAATGTCTTTTATCAAACTCTATATTGATTTGTGAGTTTGTTTGTGAGGTTTTTTTTTTACCTGGGGGTTATTAAGAAGGTAGATCAAGGCCCACTTCAGTGTCTTATACGTAGATTCATAGCCACCAGTAAAAAGTTCCCACATTGCCATGACGACATGGTCCTCTGTCAAGTTGATGTCTTCATTCTTGCATTCCAACATGGCTGCTACGAATGCATCAGTCAGATCCCGAATGTTGTTGGGGTCGAAGGTACTGAAATGATCTTCGTATTTCTTCTGAAGGATGGAATCACGTGTTTCAATGATCTCCTGGACCATACGAAGCTTCTTGCTTGGGAATATCTGCAACAAAAATGTGTTAAATAGTTTAAGCTACCTGTTTGAAAAGCTGAGAGCGTCGTAAGAAGAAAACAACCTCTACAGATGAATTATTCATTTTTTAGATAGGGTGTTTTCTTCCTCACACACCCCCTTCACCATTACCTTAATTAAACCCAAACTTCTTAATATGCGGACATTTTTATATTAGCCTTGGTCTCATTTGGTAACGATCCAGACATTGTAGTCAATAATAGTTGATGATTTTATTGAACGATACGAGATTAATTACTCAGTTGAAGCTTGTAAAGATGTAGACATGTTCCTCCACTGCACGGGTCTATGTATAGATGTGTAAATTCTTTGAGTCAGAATTGGTAAGTTGTTTCTTGAGGATTGGTGTTGGATAAGTTGAGTCTCTTGGAGTTAGGTTTGATGAGTTGAATTTTGTGAATTCAGTTTAGATAACAACAGTAACAATGGTGTAAAATTAGTTGTCCTGACTCGTCTTGACTCGTAGAATAGAGATTTCACGATAAAGTATTAGCTGACTGTACTTCAAGCTATAGCCAGGTTTGAATAATACAACAGGACCGGATCTATCACTCATCACCGAAGCCCTCCCCTAACCCACAGCCATGTTAAAAGCTTAGCCTCACTTGCACTTTGAAGCTTAGCCACATCACCTACAAAATACAGCGTCCTGTGTTTCCCGTATACTTTGCCATCATATGTTAAGTTCTACGAGTAGTATATAGGACGGGGTTAATCCTAAATAGTCCTTGTTCATTTCTTTACTGTTGCAATTCTCGATTGCGGCTGACTGGACAGTGTGTCATTGAACTTGATCAAGGAGATTAAACAAACGCATTCATACCATAAATAAATATGCTTTACCTCAAGCAATTTTGCTTACAATATTATGTTCAACAATATTGAAGTAGTTGATGTCCAGCAGCGATCAGGGGCTGCCTTCGTGCGGCTTGTCTCAAACAATTGCTTTAAGTTCGTTTAATTAAACTTATTTTATCCAAATTAAGATCGAAAGGGCTTTGGGTCGATTTTCGACGTTTGAAACCAAACTACTGTGTGTACAATTTGTTATAGGCTTCACAATCACAGTAAACAGGTAGCTTAATTTAATATTTAATTTGTTTGGTGTTATGGAAAGAGATTTTCATTACGCGTATAACCAGACTGGGATTCGTTTTAAAATTATTATTCCAGACTCAACTCTTTTTTCTTTTACAAACAGTTATTTAAGCGGAATTTAAACAGCTCGAAATCTTTAAGGCTATCGCTAAAACCAATGACTTTGGTGTTAAAAGGTCGGTCAACTTCAGAAAGTGCAAAATACTACCAACGTGCACGCTGTGTTTTTACCAGATTCATAGATATTCAACTTAAAAATTAGATTAGGAACCAGAAAACAATGTGGGATGACTTGTCTTATAATGATGGATTTAGAAAATGTGTGTGAGCATCCAAGAAGTAAATGAATGAATCGTCACAAAACCGGCTTTATAAGTATCTAGAATTATGAGATGTTATCGGTGCGTCCCATAAATCAAAATCATTTCAAGCAATTGTTGGGTTGTTTACGTTCGAATCAATGAAACCAAAACGATGCTGGAAGGAAAATCTGTGACTGATTGGAATCAGTATTCCGTATTATTAAGTGTTATGTTGTTAGTATAATGTTGATGCACTAGAAGCGTTGTCACAAGTTTCCCACGGTATTTGAGTGACACTGCATGTCCTTGATAACACTTCTACCATCCACACCTGAACAAAGTTAACTCAATTCGTGCCACCGTTTGTACAATACTCGATCCCGCATAGAAACTCAATTCTTTAACTTGTGAATGACGTCTTATATTAAAAAGGTCTCGAACCAATCACTACTTGGCGGGTAAACTGCATTTACAAAGCTATCAGAATGGTTAGCTATCACTAGTCTACAAGTTGACCTACACAATCATCTGCAAACTAGCTTTTCATACGTCAAGTGTGCGACCGGATTTTGAAGCGATTTTAGTGTTATTGTCAATATTGTACATCCAAAGTCGTGGGTAAAGTTCAAGGGGCTACGTAGTGTACAGAGCTCATCAAGTGCCTTGTACTTTTAGAGATTATGTACTTTTCATAACTTCAAGCATGCAGCATAAAGTGGTCTTTATGATGCTGGGACTTAGACCAACATGTGCAAGTAAATGCCACCATGTCAGTCAGCGATAAAGGGGCAGTAATGAAAGTTTGTTGTATTATTATTAACTCAGTTAGAAACAGCACAAACAGTACACGATATTATGATTAAAAATCGTAAGATTTAGGTCATTTAAACAAATCCACCTGCCCACCTTTACCACCACCATCATCACCATCTCCTGGACAAACGACTTCCACTTAAGGTCTGAAGCCGTTATGTTAATAAAAAAAGCATTGCGAGAAAAGCAAAATACAATCAAAACAAGGAAACTGTTTTTATTTCAAAGACAATGTCTTGAATGAGCAATGTCTTGAATGAGCACTTGAATCATGTCTGATCTTTCTCTTTTTTATCATAATAGTTTACATATTTCATAGTGGATAATAATGAAGAATAAAGATTAATGTTCACTTGTGTACAGTACAAGTAAAAGCATGTTTATAATCAGTGTCTCAACGTCAATGTAGCACTTATTTGCAATTGAGTCCTATTTTCTTGAAAACGCCTTTGAATTTCTCTCAATAATTTGCTTGTCAACGGTCTCATCGCAATAGGACCTATTCAGTACATGTCTGATTCCAACGTATGGACTCGATTCCAAAACTTCCTTTAAAAAGAGCGAGCCAAGTCTTTGTTAACTAGGCCTATGCCACAGGTGAGAAAGTATTTGATACCAATGCACTTTCAGAATTGTCAGATATTCTCGTGCATGATTTATTGTCCTATACAAAACAGTACAGAGGTAAGGTACGTTTGTTATTGTATCAATTCATTGTTACTATTGATATTTTTTGTGATTCAATACATCGTTTTCACACAGTACGGAACAATCACAGCTGCCATCTGCTTGAAACGCGTCTGACATTACTGTATACAATATTTACACAGGGTCTTTTATGAATATTGTTCTTCAATCCTCTATATGAAAAGCTTTTATCCAAGTTTCCAAATGAAATCCTAAACTTGATATTTATGGCATGTAGGACAGCTATTAGATTTGGATATTTAAAGAAAAGTTTTGCTCGTAGCGATATGCAGGTGCTCCATGAGTTTAAATGTAAACGAAGTTAAGTAACAACCAAGTAAAGAAACAAATCAAAGCCTTCTTTTACGAAGAGATAGTTAATTTCATTAGTAAACGTTATAATTAACAAACTGATTAAATCAGTTATTGATTTAAATCAATAATCAATGCACACTCTGCAGAAGTTATATCTTAATTATGTTCAGGGGTTGCGTAAACTGGTTAAAACATTTAGTAAGATATTTACCTTGAGTGCTGGTATGATGTCAATTGGGTCTCCAGGTTCCAGAACAGCAGTGAATTTGCGATTGCTCTCCAATATGTCTTTATATTCAGTGTCTGTGATTTCATAGCGTTGTCCAAAAGTCATATCACAAATTACATTCATGACTGCTAAGTTGAGCTCGTCACTGATATCACAATACTTGCCGTCTTTCTTGGATAACATACAAGCCAGTCGCTCTACTTCTTGTACGATCTTTGTTGAGGTAGGCATGCAGTTATGCCCTTTTATGTTACGTCGGATAGCTAAGGCTGCTGTACGTCGATGTAAACGCCAGGCTGGACTGTAATCACTAAACGCGATGCCACAGTTATTACGAGTCATTAAACTGACTGAATACACGTACGGGCGACCGGAGAAATCTTCCGAACGGTTCTGAAATGCCTCTCTTATAACATCTACATCTGACAAGATGACAAAGCGACCCATAGGCAAGATGAGAGAGAAGACGCTTCCATACTTATCAGCAAGCTCTTTCAGAACCTCATAAATTGCTCGATTAGTCATGAAAACATTGAAGTTACCGAGTAGAGGGATTGAGGGTGGACCTGGGGGTAGGCGTAGGTGTCTCGTAGCCCTCCATCCAAGAAATTTAAGGATAAAAATGAGAGCTACCAAAAACACCACTAGATCTATCAATACCATGTCGGCAGTTTGACAGGGTATAGTTTCAGTTCTACTGGAAACACGAGTTTGATTTTGTTTGTGTGAAATACAGCACACTACAAATGGAGCTGCTACGGGCAATCCGAATGGCTTACAATTTTAATTGAATGGTACGTGCGCGCTTTGAGATATCAAACAGTTCAGCTGGTTTGACAGTGTATCAAGACAATGAGAATTAAAACTTTATCACTTGCAAAAGTTAAGTCTACGCAGCATTAGCTCAGTTTGTTTGTCAGTCTCCAAGACGTCTTTCTGCTTATCCAGGTTTTTTCGCTGGTTTTTATACAGACGCGTTCCTCCCAATGTGGGTGATGTGAAACATTGGATCCAACCTCTATACTGTTATCATCATTGACTATCTTTACTGTCCTCGCTCCTGATTGGTGCATGAGTAAGGTATTGGAACAATTGCTTATGCAAACTATGCTGAAAGACAGCCAATCATATTGCAGTAAGCGCACCTGAGGTGGGTCAGTGCGCCAGACCATTCTGTGTTGTGATGCTGATTGAGTACATCAGGTCGGTCGTGTGTGTACACATCTCAGGCATGTGCACTATAATTATGGTACTGATAGCAGGTATGTACATGTACGTGGCCTTCATCTCTTTTCATAAACCATAAACCGTGCAAACACCAAATAAAGTACACTCACCCCAAACTGTACTATTAGCCACCAATCGGGCACCATAGTATAGCTGTTCGGTCAATGAGATAACGCCATGAAAGTACCTATGGCACCCCGTCAGGCCAAAAGAGTGTCGTACTTTTTACCTTTCTTTCCAGTCTTTCTTCGTTTCGTCGTTTCAAGCACCGACCTGAAACCCCAAACGACCACTTGTCGAGTTCATTGTCTACTTGAACAGTACTTGATACAGGAGGTTTTGCTACTAACAGATTTAAGTCATCGTAAAACTTGTGATGGAACAAGAGTGTGGTGTACATATATTATAGATCCACCTCACGATGAAGTTCAATTCTGAAATCAAGAAACAATTCAATCTAAGAATAACGTGGGTAGACTTTATATATAAAGTTTGCATGGTTAATTTAAAACAAATGTATTTCTGTATACCAACCAACAGCGACAAAACGCCAATTATCAGGAAGGGACTAAACAAGCTAACAAATAGTCCTCAGCAATTTACCGAATGAATAAAGAACAAATTATGTGCAATACATTATGTGTATACGTTAATCAACTGGAAAGTAAATGCGTGGGAGGGGAGGTTGTCCGTGGAGTTCGTCCATTAAAATATTGAAAACATCACTCCGTAGTGCTACTTGGCAATGGTACAAAATGTAAATCAAGTGATGTAAAAAAAAACTCCATTATTATTGTCCAGATTGCTCAGAATCGTCCCCACCCCACGGCCCCACTTGAATTTGATAAAGAACCAGAGGGAAAAATAACCTGTTGGCATAATTTAAGAACATGGACATTTCATTTTCAAAAGTACACACTATTGTTCTTTTCCATGTAATTCTAAGGGGGAGGGGGGGGGGTTCCCAGGGGATGAAAGCGTACTCAAGAGGGTGGTTTGAGAGTGGGAAGAAGTGTCTTTACCCCCGTTGTACCATTGCTTCCATGGACATGTTGGTCTTAATAACCGATAGCTAACAAGAAACCAATGGTAGGAAAATGTGTTATGATGGGCTGTAGGCTTTTATTGACAATGCATAGTTGTACGACAAAGACAAGCACAAATACACGTAACATATGGCGTGGCTTTGTGGGATGATTATTTTTATCTTAAACTTTTGGTTCTAGCATTGTGTGACGCTTTTTCAAGGTTTTGTTTTTACAGCTTCATAATTTATTATTGTTAAGGGAAAGGGGTCGATTGTAACCACCCCACTTTTTGTCCAATGTCTGTGACTGCAACAGAGTTTGCTTATTACTGAGTTTCCTAGATTTCGATTGGAGAATTGCCCTCTTGAAGGGAGAGCCTTGTATTTCTGCAGTTAGAAACAGGAAATCTAGAAGGTTCCTGGCAACACGCGTCAAGGGGCTATTGCCCGCCAATTAAAATCACAACCAGACCTTAGTCCAACGACTTAAAAGTACTCTTACTTTTTACTAATCACTTGACCTACAACGATAAGGAAGTTCAAACTGACTCGTACTTTGGAAACCTCCTCGCACATTAAAAAGATGCCTTAGGATTAGGTATGTTGAGTACGGCCTATAGTTAATGTTTGACTCGATTGAAAATGATAATGAAGGAAAAACAACTGTTACGATTATGAGACGCGTCAGTCACTGTTATCGCCGTGTCTATGGAATTGAATTTCTTTGGCTTGAGCCAAACGGGCTGCTGAAAATTACAGCACGTTATTCGAAAAAAAAAGAATTTTGGAAAACATGTCGGGTGCTATGGTTGTCTTTTACACCATTGCTTTGGGTCACTATGATGATTTTATGTCTGATTTAGATATGAGACTGTACTGTATGGTAATCTAGAGTCAAGATAATGAGTTTAAAATCAAACAAGGCCAGAAATAAGTCAGATACACAATAATACCAAAAAAAAATAGGGTCTTCGAAAAAGACCTTCGGTAAATTAACACGAACGTGTCCTCAAGTCCTTCAGGTTGGCATCTGGTTAACATCAAAACAAACTATTTGTGTCATGTGGTCCTAGTCATCTGTATTGATATACCGCAGTAGTGGCGCCCGTACACGGAAAAAGTCATTATGATCGAAGCAAATCAAACTTGTTTCGGTTATGTTAGTGTCTTTAGATGTTATATGAAATAACTTGCTTACTCTTTGATTAAAACACTGTCATGAAGGGTTGCTCTTCGAAATTTAACTCCAACAGGCAAACACGTATGAGCAATTTAAATGTAAAATAAATAACCCATTGTTCGTAATTGCATGACAGCAAGATATTCAATGAATAATTTTAGACAACTTGAATGATTGAGACCAGGAAGTACATAAGGGTGGAAGCCAAAATGCATGTGACATTTAGGCGTATTCTAGACTCAATACTGGAAATAATTCGAACTGCGGAAACACAACGTGCATAATAGGCGGGCTTAAACTGCGCTTAACTAAATACGGTAACTTGGGGGGAAGGACAGAGTTGTACACAAGGGGGCGGTATGACGTAAAGGGTTGCAGGTTTGGTCCTAGATTAAATCAAACTCTCTACCGGTTCATGCAGGTCAAACCTAAGAAGGTTACATTTAGAGAGATTGGCAAACCATTTTGTGATGCATTTGATATTGCCATTTTTTTTATTTTCAATAAAATTACAAGAAGTTTACCTCTAGCAAGAAGGAGACGTAATGTTTGTGCATGTGTCCATAGCTAGAAGAAGACTCTAAAAAACCGTGCTCCTATTTGCAATAGTCCCAATATACCCATTGTTTTTATTGGTCTCGATTCTTGAAATACTTGACTTCTCATACATCATAGGGTATATGAGTAAAATCCATGTCTAAGAACACCTTGTCTTTTGTTAGTAAGGGGCCAATAACATCTGTAAAAGTGCAAGGTGAAAGTGAACGGACATGACACACTGACTGTACACTAGGCTAACAGACGCTTCAACCCTCCCGGGGAGTCGAAGGAAACAACTTCATGGGCGTGCACAAGTAGGCTTGAACTTAAATTATACAACTATTCCAACCCTCTGAAAATAGTACAGGCAACCACCATGGGTGTTAAAGAAAAACCCGGGCCTTGGACTGTGGATGGGTGAGCTTACAGCTTCATTTACAAAACAGAAACAAACATGGTACAAAATACATAAATAAACAACGTCAACAAACGAACGAGGTCGAACGCTGCAGGCATTCAAATGGTCCACAACCCATCTACTATAAATCTCTTTGTTACGGAACTACACGGGTAACACGATCGATTAACTCAAGTGCATATCCATAACATTGGTTCACTGAACAGTATCACATGAAACTTAGCTGACAGAAATAAGAGGGGGTTCTCGCTCCTACAAGGCACCCTGCGTCAAAATGAGTGACGCGATACCGAAAATGGTAAACAGGAACTAACAACGAGTACAAAAAACCCATCTTACGTACATTCGATTGATGATCAGGTCTGTTTCTTCGATATCGGTATGTACCACGACATGGTAAAAGGAGTGAGGTTTCATTAATATAAAGCAAAGTTAACTGATTGTTTTACTTGAATGAATCATTGGTGTATCTTTTGTGGGTTTCTGTGTACATACAAAGCACACACATTTTGGACAATTTCTCTGATAAAACTGTGTGCTTCAGTATAAAAAACCCCATAAGGCGCCACAAATAAATCCAGAGATTTTCAAACGAGGAAAGTTGAAGTCGAGTGTGAATGACGAAATTGGTATGACGGGAAGAAACGTTAAACACCCCACTCTCCATCCCACTCATCCCATCACCATCAAATGACTTCCCATCTAATTTGTCCCATTACATACCAATGACCCGTCCCACTCATCCCAATGACTTCTCGTCCTACTCCTCCCATCACATCCCAATGACTTTTCATCCCAGCACATCCCATTGACTTCCCATTCCACTTCTCCCAATACATCCCAATTGGTTTCCCATCCCACTCCTCACATAACATTATATTGACTTCCTGTCCCCCTGCTCCCATTACATCCCATTGACTTCCCATTCCACTTCTCCCAATACATCCCAATTGGTTTCCCATCCCACTCCTCACATTACATTATATTGACTTCCTGTCCCCCTGCTCCCATTACATCCCATTGACTTCCTATTCCACTTCTCCCAATACATCCCAATAAGTTTCCCATCCCACTCCTCACATTACATAATATTGACTTCCTGTCCCCCTGCTCCCATTACATCCCATTGACTTCCCATTCCACTTCTCCCTATACATCCCAATTGGTTTCCCATCCCACTCCTCACATTACATAATATTGACTTCCTGTCCCCCTGCTCCCATTACATCCCATTGACTTCCCATTCCACTTCTCCCTATACATCCCAATTGGTTTCCCATCCCACTCCTCACATTACATAATATTGACTTCCTGTCCCCCTGCTCCCATTACATCCCATTGACTTCCCATTCCACTTCTCCCTTTACATCCCAATTGGTTTCCCATCCCACTCCTCACATTACATAATATTGACTTCCTGTCCCCCTGCTCCCATTACATCCCATTGACTTCCCATTCCACTTCTCCCTTTACATCCCAATTGGTTTCCCATCCCACTCCTCACATTACATAATATTGACTTCCTGTCCCCCTGCTCCCATTACATCCCATTGACTTCCCATTCCACTTCTCTCAATACATCCCAATTAGTTTCCCATCCCACTCCTCACATTACATAATATTGACTTCCTGTCCCCCTGCTCCCATTACATCCCATTGACTTCCCATTCCACTTCTCCCTATACATCCCAATTGGTTTCCCATCCCACTCCTCACATTACATAATATTGACTTCCTGTCCCCCTGCTCCCATTACATCCCATTGACTTCCCATTCCACTTCTCCCTATACATCCCAATTGGTTTCCCATCCCACTCCTCACATTACATTATATTGACTTCCTGTCCCCCTGCTCCCATTACATCCCATTGACTTCCCATTCCACTTCTCCCAATACATCCCAATTGGTTTCCCATCCCACTCCTCACATTACATTATATTGACTTCCTGTCCCCCTGCTCCCATTACATCCCATTGACTTCCCATTCCACTTCTCCCAATACATCCCAATTGGTTTCCCATCCCACTCCTCACATTACATTATATTGACTTCCTGTCCCCCTGCTCCCATTACATCCCATTGACTTCCCATTCCACTTCTCCCAATACATCCCAATTGGTTTCCCATCCCACTCCTCACATTACATTATATTGACTTCCTGTCCCCCTGCTCCTATTACGTCCTATTGAGTTCCCGTCACACTCCCCCATTACTTTATATTGCCTTCCTGTCCCCTCCTCCCATTACATTCCATTGACTTCCCAGCCCATTATTCCCATTTCATCCCAATGACTTCCCATCCCACTCCTCCAGTTACATCCCTATTGACTTCCATCCTATCCCCCATTACATCTCATTTATTGTCTTCCCTACTCCTCCTACTACATCCAATAATGGCTCCTTATATAGCGCTCATATCCGTCACTCAGTGACGCTCAAGGCGCTTCAACATTAATTTCCTGCAAGGTATGTGAGGTTTCGTTTGAAGTATGAGACCTATTCCATATTAACGTCCATCCCGTTCCTCCCATTACATTCCTTCCCATGACTTTCCTTCCTACTACTTCCAGTTACACCCCATTGTTTTCTCATCCCACTCATCTCACGTTATCCCAACTAATTCCCATTCCATGTTATGCAATTGACACCATCTATTAAATCACCCTGACTTCCAACCCAACTAGTTCAATTTCATCGTATTACTTCCCATCCCATCACAGTATTGCTATCATCGTATTTTTCCTATTGACTTCCCATCCCACTCATCCCATAGATCTCCTTCCCATCCCACTCAGCCCATTTACAGCATTACTGACTTCCCGTTCAACTTATTCCATTTCATCCCATTACTTCCCGTCACATCATCGTATTTTTCCTATTTATTTGCCATCCTACTCACCTGTGTAAACTCATGTCATTCCGTTGAACACATGGACTGAGAGATATTGAGGGGAAGTTAAGAATTACGTGTTTGTTTCTTTCCTTTGATAAGAATTAACTTGGATAAATGTTCTGGTTTTACAGGTAACCATAACAATATATTTATACGAATTCCTCTTGATGCTCTGCAATGATTTTCTTCTTACTGTTGATGTCGTTGTTCAAGCAAACTTTAAAGCACGTGCATTGAAGTGTTTGTCCCTATTATTGCGTGACACACATACAGCAGATCGTGATGATCTTTTGTTAGCCCCAGTATGATATTTAACACCACACCATTTCAAAACAAGTTTTACAAATACTTGATGCCTCTTCCATTCCAGGTTTAACCTAGGAATCTCTGCGGCGTGTTGATTCCTTAAACCAGGACAATTTTCCAGCCTTGTATTCAATACTTGAATGGGATGTGTTTATATTTACACCACTGCCTAAAGTTGATTGTAAACGATTTACGCACAATCGATATCCTAGTTCTGAACAGCTGTGTTCACCACGGAAAATACAGTGTGCATGCTAAAATTATATTTATAAGAAACTTTGTTTTCTTAATATTTTGTTGACAAATGTTTGTGTGTGACAGTTAAATATTTGTCGGGGTAAATCAAACAAATATGCATTTGTGTGCAGCAAAACTGAATGTACGTCCGGATGTGAACAGAAGAAGGGACATATCTTAAGGCTTGAGTCAGACAGGTTTTTATCACTGGTTCTTTTGAAGTTCATGGTCGCTTAGAAAGTTCTTTTGGTAAATTTCTAGACGAGAGTACGATGGACCTTAGTTTACCAATAGGAAAGTCAATAGCAAGGCGCCAACGCGGCTGGAACGCGGCGTGCTTGACAATAAACCCTCGCCACCCTGGTTACAAACGCCTCGCTAGTACACAGCCAGATCCTAAACCAGCAGTATCCCCATAACAGAATCACACTAAATTATCATCAGCTCATCTGTGAAAATGAACTCTGTATAGCACGCTTAATTATAGATTTTCCCCGTTGCTTTAACAATAACTTGTTCATAAGGTATTGTTCCATTGTTATGAAGCTTTGCAGCAGACAACGTTGTATTATAACATCATTGTTTCTGGCTGGATGATCCATGTAACCAAACCACTTTCATGAACCAGCGGCAATCGAAGGTTACCATAAACACTCCTAAAACAGCTTGCGCTTTTGTCAGTTTTATTATGGCAGATGTAAACGATTTTGTTAAACTCCAATAAACAGACCAGTAGTACAGGCCAACCAAACTTACCTCCTGCGTAGCAGGACTGATTGTACTTTTTAAAACTTGAAATATGGACATCTGAATGTCAAATGCACTCTTTGGAAAAACAACACAACAAAAGCTTCTCAATAAAAACATCTCTTTTCACTACAAATCATACCTTATTTTCGACCCCCCCCCCATCGGAACTTTCGACTTGCAAAACACCACCCCAAAACACAAAAATACCCCAAAACAAAAAAACTAAAGACAAACAATCACAACAACAAACAAACCCCCAAACTTGTGAAAAGTAAATTTCACTTCGTTTAGAACAATGACAGGACATCTGAAAGTGACGCATTCAAATTTGATTGCAAAAGCGTTCTCGGGTATCACCAATTGCCCTGAGAAGTTAATCTATTGTGAAATGGTAACATCATCAGAAACTTGTTTGCATCATTATTCTATTGCGTGGTCAGTTGATCATCCCAAAACTTTACCTAACACAACATAAACGTTTGGGATTGTTTGCCATTTATAAACTACGTTGCCATTAATTGAAAATAATGGGGATTTGTTCTAAATTCCCCTGTTTGTCAGCAACATTTATACACAAATTGTTATTTTCAACACTAATGCAATGTTGTTAATATTGATGTGTAGAATATTGATACTGTTGTATGTGATGAGAGTTTTCGTTTTGACCTTGTGTCCCAGATCTTTTTATATCATAGGACAATCAATTCAAATACATACCCATCGGAATAATATAACATAACCATGTTGACTTTTTATTCAGCACTTTGGAGATTGGAGATTTTGCTGTAAGACACACCGGGGTAATAGACAGCTGGAAACGGAACTTCGATGAAGGTTATGCAAGTCATTGTCTCAACACAGTTGACTTGAACCAGCAAACATGAAAGAGAAGTTTGTTCATAATGTTTTTTGCTATTGCGTCGAAGCTATACAGCTCGACTTATGTAATATACTCATCAATTGAACACTGAGGTACATTATGTCTAAATACAATAAACAAATCACATTCAAATCGTTAATTAGAAGCGAAATTTAAAATTATTGTTGTTCTGCTGCTTGTATAACATCAACTTCTGCGTACAAACTACAATTATGTTGAAGCATTGTAAATTGACGAACCGTGGCTAATGATGAAGTGTGCGTCTTGGGTCTTGTAGGCACAGTTGACAGCGATTGGCTTATAGAGGTAAAGTCTACTCTGTAGTGGCCGAAGACCTGTGATGAGACTCAAAAACGCAAAGAGACATATGAGGTGAGGTCTACAGCAGTAGGCCGAGGACCTGTGATGAGAGGCAACAGCGCAGAGAGGCATATGAGGTGAGGTCTACAGAAGCATACTGAGGACCTTGATAACAGGCAACAGCGCAAAGAGGCTTTTGAGGTTAGGTCTACAGCAGCCGGGGACCTGTGATGAGAGGCAACAGTGCAAAGAGGAATATGAGGTGAAGTATACAGCAGTAGGCCAGGGTTATGTAATGAGAGGTAAGAGCGCAAGGAGGCATAGTGGGGTGAGGTCTACAGCAGCGGGCTGGGGAACTGTTATGGGAGACAACAGCACAAGGAGGTATAGAGAGGTGAGGTCTACAGCAGCCAACCGAGGAACTGTGATGAGAGGCAACAGCGGAAGTAGGCATAGACAGGTGTTCTACACCAGCGGGCTAGGGGGTCTTGTGATGAGAGGCAACAGTGCAAAGAGGCATAGAAAGATGAGGTCTATAGCAGCGTGCCGAGGACCTGTGAAGAGAGGCAACAGTGCAAAGGGGCATTAAGAGGTGAGGTCTGTAGCAGCAAATCAAGGACTTGTGATGATAGGCAACAGTGCAAGTAGGCATAGAGTGGTGAGGTCTACAGCAGCGGGCCAGGGGTCTTGTGATCATAGAGGCAACAGTGCAAAGAGGCATAGAGAGGTGAGATTTATAGCAGCGTGGCGAGGACCTGTGATGAGAGGCAACAGTGCAAAGAGGCATAGAGTGGTGAGGTCTACAGCAGCGGGCCAGGGGTCTTGTGATCATAGAGGCAACAGTGCAAAGAGGCATAGAGAGGTGAGATTTATAGCAGCGTGGCGAGGACCTGTGATGAGAGGTAACAGTGCAAAGAGGCATAGAAAGATGAGGTCTATAGCAGCGTGCCGAGGACCTGTGAAGAGAGGTAACAGTGCAAAGAGGAGTGTGCCAAGGAACTGTGATGAGAAGTAACAGTGCAAAGAGGCAAAGAGATGCAAGGTCTAAAGCAGCGTGCCGATGACCTGTGAGGGGAGCTAAGCAACATAGAGCTCAGAGCTCGTTAGCCGAAGGTTGACGGGAACAATTTTGAAGAAGAGGGCTAAGGGTCAGTAGGTGAAGTTTGCAGCGGAGAGGCGAGGACCTATAAAATGAAGTTAGCAGCTGATTGCTAAGTACCTGTGAGGCAAGGTCTGCATCAGAATGGCGAAGGCCTGTGAAGCGAAGTTCAAACCTCTATTAATTGTATAATGAAGATTTTGATATTGGCTATTCATATACAAATGTTTTAGAAATAACCATTCAGGATACTCTGTCATGGTCTGACCATTGTAAATCGCTCGTCGTCGAAGGACAACAGCGTTTATACTTTGTAAGGCAACTGAAATCTTTCACGAGGCTCTTTTATACTTCAGTCATTGAGAGTGTCATCCTGTACAGCTGCTGAGTCTGGTTTAGTAGTGCAAAAAGGGACGTAGTCAATTTCAGAGAGTTGCTAAGCGGGCGGGCAAGATGTTTAGCAGAAAGCAGGACATAAGTACAATCTGTCGTGAACGAATCTTGCTAAGTCAATTTTAATTAACAACACCCAACCATTCCATGAATTTTAAGAGGAAAGGCGGTAGGGTACAAAGCTGAGAATTCTAAAGTGCAGAACCGTAGATATTTAAACCTCATTTTTTTTAAACCACACTCTATTCGTATTTTAACGACGGTCAGTAACATGTATGGGAGACAGGGGTACAGGCAGAGGGGTGAGTGGGATGTGTTTTAATTTTCTAATATGTTTGGTCCAATATTCAGTCAATATCTGTTATGTGCTTGTGTGTAAATATAGTTTTTAGTATTTTATTGCGTGTAATAATTTCTAACCCTGTCTAATACATATACAACTTAATGAGCATGCTCGAAAAAGCAAATTTTCAATTTTATGGACAATACAAATTATCGAATTGAGTTGAATTGATGGCTAAGGGCATGTGAAACTGTGTGAGGCGAAGTCTCAAGCAGTGAAGTGGGACTGTGAGGAGAAGTTAGCAGCCATGGTTGATTACCTGTGATGCAATGTTTGACTAAGAGAGCTTGGGGCCTGTTGGTTGAAGTCTCCCCCAGAGTTTTCAGAGATCGTGAGGCGAAGTTTGAAGCAGAGGGCCAAGGGCATATGAGAAGTCTGCAGCAGAGGCATGAAGTCCTGTGAGGTGAAGGTAATATGCAACCAGAGAGCTTGTCTGTGATGCAAGGGTTGTACATGAGAACTTGGAGCATTTAAAGGTAGATGCCTGCGAGATGAAATACAACCCGTGAGTTGAAATCATCAGCAGAGGACGTAAGTATGGTATTTGAGGCGAAGTCTCAGGCAGAAGCAGGGCCATGGACGTGTTTCACCATGTAGCGCTTACAGGGGTTTTATGGAGCGAACTGTGTGCTGAATAGCGGTATGTGAGTCGAGAGTTGCGCTCACAGAGGACCATGGTGAATGAGAAGGTCTGCAGAGAGTTAATTGGCTGAGGGAAAAGGACTTCAGGTCTGTGAGGTGAAGTTTGCAACAGATGACTTACAAAGTGACGTTTTTTTTTATCAATGGATGGTCACTATTAACTGACGAGTCTGGAGACATGGGATGAGAAAAATCCATTTCTCTTTTCTCGAAATGTCAAGTTGCAACAGAATGTAACTAACTGGCTCCTTGTACGAGTTACAGTTACATCGTATTAACATAAAACATGTGTTGGTAGTTATTTTGACGTACCTCTAGTGTTTTCGTGGGTTCAACATTGAAAGTAGATCAAATTTACGTTGCCTTTGACCTGACATACCTGTCTGAGTTCTTATATACATAATAGGTTTACATAACTATGCCTATTCTCATAGTATAGCTATTTCACATAAGAACACAGTCCAAATTGTGACATATTCCAGATCTGTTAACCTTATCCTTATCCTTTTGTTGTTGCTTAACTGTTTTATTGGTACAGGACTATAGTTCAGCAGATATGAGTAAACATTCCTCAAGATGTTATTGTATGACCAATTGATTGAAGAAAGGCCATAATGTCATGGTATCATGCGGTGGTTTATGATGGTTAATAAGTGTAAATTGCCGAGCATGTCTCGGTTAATTTCCTTCAAGTTTATCCTACCACGTGCCAACGGCCCAGTGCCCGACTGTACTACCTGACAGCACATGCAGGCTACCGTCAATTTCAAGTAAAGTACAGTGAACTCAAGTTGCACTTTGGGAGACCATGAAAGTGTCTTTTTTTAAGCGGGGCGGTTATCGCGGGTTGTACACCAACACGAAGCAAAACAGCCTGGATGCGATAGTACAGTTTGTTTTCTGCCGTGTTCGCGACAGTGCTTAAGTTTTTTGAGTTCGTCACGCAGGCAACTTTATACTGTACAAGGTCAGTGTACTTTGACAGCTTTAACAATACTAAGAATTTTCTTATTTGGGATCTCCCGACCTGTGTTTATTTTAGTTTGACATAAGTACATTGATTGACACAGATTCAACATCACAGTGCATTCTTTTCAAAGTTTAGATTTATATAATAACAAAACTACTATCACATTATGATGTTCTTCAGGCCTTCATGTAAAAATTGTCATGTGAGACATTTATTCTCTGTAGTTATATCCTCATACATGTAGCGTTATTTTAAAAACTGTCAAAGTATTTCTGTACATGGCGACTAATTCAAACACAAAGAAATTTACGCACTGCTAAGAAGAAGAAGGAAGAAGTTTCATTTAGAACTTGTAAGGACAGAAACAATGGACATTAAAATAATCAGTATGATGATTTATTATACCCCCCCAAAACCCCCCACCAAAAAACACAAAAAACTAAACAAAACAAAACAAAAAACGCCCTTACCACCCCAAAAGTTTAACGGTTTGTGCGTCAAAAAATACTATGTGAATAGGAAGGCTCTCTATGGTTGAACCATTGTCCAGCAGCATTTAAGTTGCACAAGAGATATTATTGCAGTCTTTTTATTCACAGCGCCCAATTAGTTCTAGACCGTCTCACCTGTGTTGTTCGGCGCCGTGTGTTGTACTGATAGTCCAGCCCGCCTGCTTACACACGTTGGGAATGCACGGCGGGGCCCCAAAAGTACAACTACGGGGTCATACACACTATATTATGTGTACTTTTTTAGCACTGAAAAATCAACCAAAATCTTACGGCATTTTAAAGTGTTTTTCTGGTTTTGTAAATTGGTATTATCTGTCAAAATAAACCAACCGCCTCATTATTGGAACTTAAAAAAAAAACCCATATACACAAACGAATTCTACATCAAAAAGAGTAAATAACAACATGATACAGAACCCGACCCCCCCCCCCACTGAATAAAATTGTCATCACCGTCATTTGAAATTTGTGGGTTGCAAACAGAAGGGTGTTTCCTTTGGCAAACCTATGAGTAGCCCACTGTTTCCTTGAAAATGTCACTTTAAATAAAAGCACAAGAGCTCGGTCTGCGTGACGGACACTGGCAGAGCAAATAAGCCTTGCAAGTGGTTGCATTTTAACAGTTAATCGTGATCCAAGTTGAAACGGAAGTACAACCATGAAACTAAATGAGTAGCACATAGTAGCATTGTAGCCTATTTTACACTGCTTTAAATAACAAAAACAGACAAACAACAAGCAAGCAAACAAGTAAGCAAACAAACAAACAAACAAACAAACAAAAGAGAAGAAGAAGAAGAAAAACTAAACTTGGATCTACTGGTACGAATTTTCATAAAAAAAGCATCTAATAACAGTATGGAGGCGTATAGGCCTACATGCAAAAAGCGCACAAAATAACCATGCAACAAAATATTAGTCGCCATTCACTGTTTTCTCATAAAATGACCACAACATTTGTCAAAACTTCCACTGGTTGGTTTTATAATTTGTTTTATCCCATAATTTCTGGCTTAGGCCTAAAGAAAGCACTTTTTTGTTTAACGGTTCACTCGGGCTTCCTGGCAACTGTATTCAAACTTTTGAGGCATCCTTGGTTTCATGACCGGAAATGTAAAATAATGTAATGGGTGTGAATGAATGAGCTCGTGAAACCAACGTGTCCTCATTCGCATGTTCATCACATTCACTCCTACTAGCCTCATCATTACGATTTAATCACCTAAGTAAAATATCAAATAAACAATTGTTCGTACGGGTCAAATTTATGGTTTTTTCCACTTTAGTGATGAAAACAAATCACTGGTTCAATTTACGAAACCAAATCTGGGCTTAACAATTGATCTGGAACTAAACAGTCGTCTGCCTGGTGGCGCCTTCCGTCTTTTCAACGAAAAACTAATGTTGACATACGTCTCAATAGGGAGGTATTTTTACGGTATTCAGAGGCACGATTTAACCCAATGGCTGTTTTATGATTCTACAAATTTAAAGTTTGACAAAATCAATCAAACTGTGCAAAATTAAGAACACATTCAAGTTTGAAGCTTTCGGACATTTATCTTTGTCTAACGGTACTGAAATATTTATGTGACATTGATGTACTAAGTTAATATAAGTACTTAATGATGGAAGGTGATGTCAGTCCAAGAATAATGTGACGGATTTGAGTACATCCAGACAGTTTAAAGTCCACAGATAATGTGAACCAGAATGTTACGGCTAGATGTAAACAACTTAATTTTTGTTTGGCTGTTATCAAACTAACTCGTATTGACACCAAACCAAGCCCTTTATAAGCCAAGTCAAACTTGAATCCCTTTGAAATCTCAAGACACTGATCAAAGCTATCAACGGAAATGAACAGGCAACAGGAAATTCAGTCTCCCGTAAGTTCACTGTACATATTGACCAACCCAAGATGCGCCAAAGATCTGTCACTTTACTCACTTCAATATTTTATGAAATTTTTTATCGACATGAACTGGCCGTATGGAAAAAGTGCAAGCAGTAGCTGTATGGTTGATTTTTAGGGAACAGTACAGTGACATGGCGAGTACTGTAGACAACGAACAAAACCAGACTGAAAAACCTGACAAATCTCAGTAGGACGCCTCCAACGAAAGAACTATTAGGAGTGAATGACGCAACAGAAATACACCGAAATCCACATTCTTCAACTAACAATGAAGACAAAGAAATTATCCAAAATGTGGTAATAACAAATTCCTACGCAATTTCTTTTGTGCATGAAGTCCGACTTCTGTGATGATTAACACAAAGAATAGTTAACAATTTAACAAGCATTAACGCCATGCCACCCTGTTCTTGTTAAGTTCAATTGGCCTGTCGATTCAATATACTTATCTGTTACCGGTATTAAAGCAATCTTTTGACCTGCATGACGGTTTCATTGAATTACCTTCATTAGTAAACAACGAACTCTCATTTTAACAATGGGTCGATTCATTTAAGGAATTCTGCTAAGTATTTTTTTGTACCAATTTTCAGAAGAAACATCATTAAAGTTAAGGTGGAATAATAAATCAGATCTCATGCTTGTGAAAACTTAAGGTTACATTTAAAGAGTGTTGGTTTACTGGATGTTAGGTGCAATCATTGTCACCTGTCTAAAATAATGCCTCCATCAGATACATATAATTTTGCTTTTTCTCGCTTTGAATAAAAGCAATATGCGTCTATGGACTTTACTCCTATGGGACCAAACCCCCTTCTTAAGAAACGGTCAATCAAAACCGATATGTGGATAATAATAATAATAAACAAAATGAAAGTTCGATACAGACCCACTAACGCTGTATTTATTGATTGGCCGTTTGAGATATCCGTTCGTCCATTTTTGGGGTGGTATTATTTGAATATGGTTTCGTCAACTCAAAAAGTTTCAAAAAGTGTTGGTCTGAAGGGACCTCCATTTTTTATAAACCTAGACGCAGCTTGACATTTTGGCCCCCTAGAAAAGACACCGTCTCACTTCACATCTTGATAATGTCAAAATGGAACTTCTCGTACTAAACTAAAACCTAACTAAAAACCTTCCTTTACGTCCGTAAAGGAAAACTGCAGGTACCATTACAGATAAATACAAGAATCAACAATCAGTGTTTATCCTTACAACAATAAGACCTACATAGATAAAACAATTTAAGATTAAAAATATTTATTGTCATGATAAAAAGGATGACATTTGTCTTCTCTGTGTATAAGGAGAGTTTGGTTAATTTCCAATAAGTGGTTTTCACGAAAAGCTCCAAATCTTAAAATGACTATCGATGACAGGTAGGGTCTATTTCTGA
Organism: Pisaster brevispinus; assembly: GCA_023634235.1. NCBI lineage: Eukaryota > Metazoa > Echinodermata > Asteroidea > Forcipulatida > Asteriidae > Pisaster > Pisaster brevispinus. The sequence continues at coordinate 1,815,601 of JAMKCF010000035.1, forward strand.
ATAACAATATTTTGCGTTTTCACAAAGAGCCACATTCCTAGAGATGCATGTACATTTCAACAGAAAAGTGTGTGACGTTTTGATGCAAAAACACGTTGTTCAGATGGGGGTATAAGTAGACCATCTCACTGTTTTTTCTAATAGGTCATCAAGAGGGTTCGTTTTGTAGTTTTCCCCGTAGATTTTGTTTTACATCTAAGTGTGCTGTTAACATGTTCAGGTATTGCCTGGGTTAATTTAAGCTGATTTGTTTGCTCAATTAATTAAGTTTTATAAATTGGTTTCATCTACCATTGACAGTTGACAGACCGATTTTGTATACAAGGATGCTGGCAGAGATTTGTCCTGCCCCCGTCTGACCAAATCACTGTCCCCTATTGATTGACACCCCTGGACGTATGGCATGGTCCAGCTTAGGATATCATGGCATATGAGCTGACTCGTGTGTACGATGTGGTTAAGAACAATGGCCAATATAAAATATGTCTACATGTGCTGACAACGGCCCTGACTGCAGGGTTATATGCATGCAGCTTTGTGAGATTGGGCCTTACTTATCATTCAACAGGACTAGACTTATGGCTCTCTTGCGGTTTACTACTATGCCAACAGTACCCAACTTTTTATCACTTAATTCTAGAATGATATGGATGTCAATAATGTTGGTGATTGAACCATTACCTTGTTTACGTTCTGTGGTCTGAAGATGGCCGGCCTGACAGGAACAAGTAAATGTATCCTCCGTGGTTCACAAGAAGGTGATTATCAAAGTTTCTTTAGGTGCAGCCCATGGATTAGTTCATGTAGGCCTATATGCATTCGTACTCTCAAAATGAAGGTATAAACCTATATTTAAAATATGCATCGTCTATATATGTTCGTTGTAACTCCGTGAAAGTTATCCCCTGAGTGACGCATATGTTAATTAAGTTGCCCGAGGGACATGAAAACCAAAGCATTCTGCTCCCACTTTTAATGTCACTGCTATTTCACGACGAGAGAGAATGGTATCGATGGTCACATTGTGATGAAAGTTCTTATCAGAGAAAAGTCACCTTCTAGATTCTCTAGATTCGTTAATGACCGTGTTAGTGGATCAAGGTCGTTGTCCTAGACCTTCTGAACTGACAGCGGTGGACTGATTTCAGTCAATCAGTAAATGCCAAGTACGATGCTTTTAAAATAACTTTTATCACTAATAAATCTTCCAGGTTGGAATGTTTGTAAGAACTTTGAAAGTGCACTGTCAGTCGTCATACACGTGCATGGATAAACTTGGTTCAACTTTAAGATAGTACTCCCGCACTGCATCTTGTACATGCACATTTAAGGATGGCGACTAGAACACAAACACAAATTTACAGAGTTCCTACTACAAGAGATAAAACTTATCGAAAAGTTCAGTGACTCATAACCCTCCCCCCAATCTCAATCTCAGAGTGTAATTGCATCTCATAGTGTAGTTAGTTCCATAGATGACGTAATCTTTAAGCTTCAGTTCTTGTCTGGAACAAACATGTTTTTGGTTTGTTTACAAAGATATTCCACATCTTAAACCTTACAGTAATTTATTATGTCGATAAGACTAGAATTGAGGCATAATATTTATATGCCGTTTAATACTCAGTGGTCCCGTCGTCCTTTCCCAGTTCCTTCCTTCCATCCGCCCAGCAAAGGATGTATTTTACCCTCTTACAATGACTCGTAATTCAGACATGTATCCCCGCATCCCCCCTCCCCCAAAAAATAGATGGAGTGCACAGGATGTAACAACTAACCTGGTTTATATGAAGTCATCCTATCCTATTAGTACACTCGGTAAATCTGACAATTTTTAATCTGACGCATATTTTGTAGTGAACCTTGAGGTGTCCCAAACCACCTCTTCTTAACGCGTCGAAATAAATCAAGTGAGTTTGTGGTTCCGTGTTCTCAAAGATAAGGCGAAGTGATGTACTGTTACCGTTATGTTTGTCGCAAACGTTGGTGAGCACGTGGATTCTAGCTTGTGGGTAATCCGTGGGCTCTAAGCCCATGAGCCCAGGGATGTGTTGCCGGGTTGGGGGGGGGGGGGGCTGTGTGTGTGCCCTTACACATGCCAATTTACGGGGTATTTTTAACAATAGAACAATGCTACCCCACAAGGTTTTCTTTGTTCAAGTGGTACCCCACAGAGGATTTCTTTAGAAAAGGGAATAATAGAACAACAATGGAAGTACCTCGTAACTGTGATATGTAAGGTTGTGTGTGTGTGCCCTTACACATGCCAACTTACGGGGTACTTTTAACAATGGAACAATGGACCCCGCAAGGCAATTTCAATAGGAACAATAGGGCCCCACAAGGGAATTCTTTAGAAAAGGGAACAATAGAACCAGTACCCCACAAACCCGATCCGTAAGGTTGTGTGCGTGGGTGAGCACACCCACCGATCCTTGTGGGGTCCAAAACACAACAGAACAATGGACCCCACAAGGGAATTCTTTGTGGAACCTGGACCCCATAAGGGAATTTCTAAGAAAAGGGAATAATAGAACAACAATGCAGGACCCCACAAGTCACCATCTGTAAGGGTGGGTGTGTGTATGTGTGTGAACATGTCTACGCAGTAAAACCGAGGACTTTAGCAATAGGGATCCGGAAAAAAACCATATCGGGGACAGTCCTCGGTTTGTTTCGTGTACAAAACCAATGGGAACGTCGCTAAAAAAAAACTAAGTCCACAGCATGGGATGTCCTCGGTATAATACCATTTACACACTTGTGTGTGTGTGTGGTGGTGGTGGTGGGGGGGGGGGGTGCGTTCGGGTGAAAAGTACCAAATACATTTGAACAAGGGTATTTTCCGACCGAATGCCCCCAGCAAGGTCTTTGACATTTAATACTAGGGTTCTGTGCTGAGCGCCCCAGTCTTTTTTGAAATTAGGCTATTAGGCGAGCCTAGCAAACTGCCAACCACACACCCCCAAAAGGAATGGCCAGTCAGCAAAATATTGGCTTCGATATCCCACCCACAGAAATCTCTTTGCTTACACACTGAGCCCACCCATAACCCCTTCCCACATCTCCCAATAACCTCACAGCTATCAGAACACACACCAAGTCCAGTTTTACACTAGAGGGCGCTATTTGATCAGCGTGTCTTTGTTTAGATCATACTGGGGGGGGGGGTATTTGCAAGCTTATGCCATGCAGCTGTTACTATCAGTCGTGTTTACAATAATCTTGTCATCAAAATCATCAGAACAAGTTAATGATATTCTATTCAAAGTGTTATGTATATATATATGATATCATACGAAATAAATGAGAGGATCGATAACTGTAGTGTTACTGACTGATTGAAGAGGATTCCCAAAACGGAACTGGGTTTTATAAAACTAGTCAACTTATTTCATTCATTTTGTAACTGTCCTAGACTGTGCAAGTCTCGCGCTTATCGAAAACGAGAATACACTTTGAGCGAAGAGTAGCCTTTATTATTTTTTAAATGCAATTATGATATGATTTTTCTAGCCATAAAGGATTTGAAGAAACAGAATCGCGAATACTAACCTCAATACGGGTGGGGCCAACTTGGTCCCAGAAGTTCGAATACGCACGATACTTGCACAGTTTAAAAATGTGGCATAAAACAATTTTATTGCCCAATCAAACCACATGTATTTTACCGCTCCCCTCAAGACGTTGTAGGTGATATGTTCATCCATACGTATTTTCCTACTTGGGTATTTTTTGTTCACCCTTCTCATCAAACTCGAACATACAATGAATAAGTGGTAGTTAGCTACTCTGTAATTTACTTGTTGTGTTAATAAGAGGTGTGTTTTCTATTTCTTGGGATGCTATAATAGCGTCATTGCAGATGCTCTATCATAGCGCTGCTTGCTTACCCTCTTGCAGGGATTGCGGAACCTGCTGTGCTCGTTCAATTTCTCAGTGCTAAAAATATACACAGTATAATGTCACAGTACAAATCTTTATGTTGATATTGACAACTCGTCTTAAAATAAATCTGAGTTTGTTAAGCGAAGCCGTGGCCACTTATAATTTGCGATTGTGGTGGTAACATTTCTTGAGATGGGGCCGGATGTGGGGGACACTCTCAAGTATAAACGATCAGGATTAAGAAATATTTCATTTATATATCTCCTATATTTCCTTTCCGCGTGCCATCTAACTCTATGCTTATCAGTTTGTACTCTGTTTGTGTGTGTAAATATTGCTTCTTTTTGTTTTATTGTGTGCTCTTTATGTTTACTTTGTGTATCACCTGTGTATAATTAAAAAAACAGGTTTTGTTGTAGGTCTCTTTCTGTTATTTGTGTTTACTGCTGTATAACGATAAGTAATGTTTCACGTAATTTCATATGACAAATAGAAAAAACAATTTAGCTCAAGTTAAACTCAATTAGGACATCGAAATTTTCCGTTGTGTAAAGAAAACTGAATACGCTTAAAGGAGAAACAGAAAAAAGCCGAGAAACATTGCTAATAAGCAAGCAAAACTATTTGGTAGGAGGTCTAGATCCATCCCCTTTAGGTCCGAATGAACGGTCACGGGAAAATCATGTTAATGAAGTCGCGCGAACAAGCTGGGTTTGTAAAGTTAACATGAACATTGCTTGGTAAGTCAATTGAATTAAAAGCATGGTATACACAACATTTAAAAAAAATTTTACAACTCAACTTGCCTGCTGGCCTACTTTGTATCCCCATGTCATCTACAATGATAACTTAATAACACGTATAGGTTAGACATTATTCCAAATGTAACTGTGTGCAATTCTTCCAGACACAAGCCTTACAGGATGATAACATGCCATTGTATTATGTGAAGTTTAATTCGTAACTTTTTCAAAAAAATAAATAATACAAAGGTAAGTTGTAGATTTCCAATCAATCGTTGATGTCAACGACCTTATACACTGGCTACCGCTTCGTCAGAAATCAAGTCAAGATAAACTGCAAGATGTCCCTCGAGAATAATAGTTACTGGTTGCTACAAAACTAATATTTGGTTTACTGACAAGACTTATGGAGTGAAGGTGAATGATCGACAGGTTATTGCCCCCAGTGACGTCAGTGAGCGAAAAGCAACAGTTATCATCAAAGTCACGATTCAAATTCACTGAAAACGCCCCAAGCTACACTTGTTAAGGCCGAGTATTGAACGCAGGAGCCTCCTGTGAAAGGCGTCTATTTTCTGTTCTAGTGACTTGGTTAGTGTCCATAATTCACTGTTAGTATATTGAAACATGGATGCTATGAATGCGTGGAATGTTTAAGTTTCGTAGAATGGAAGATCGAATTGCCCATGACAACGAAAGTTTTTTTCTTCTGGTGATGTCATCCTCAGTGTCCATTAGGAAGCCTAGTAAGTATTAACACTTTTTCCAGCTGGTGTTAATTCCGTTTCTGCTGATGTGATTGTTTTCTGTCTTAGCGTTGTTTACCTTGAGGTTTCGCTCTTTAAGTACCTCAGGTGCCCTCTGTTCTATTTACCTAAGTGGTGAACATTGTTGCTTGCTCATGTGATGTCATCAGCATATTGCAGCTCAATCTCAAAGTATGCTGGTGTGATTTTCGAGTTCCGCAGGTAGGGGTTGGGACGGAGACTGCAGTAGATGGGCAGATAGCCCTGGCAGGACGTCAGTGTCCGTTGCACTGCACTGACGTCCTGGGTATAAAGCTTCTCTACAATACAATGCAAACACATTTTTAATTAATGTTTTTTTTCTTCGTATTTTGACCTGATTTTAAAGAAGCTGTCCATATACTAATTGTCATGTCTATAACTACAATTTTGATGGGTCAAAAAATAACAAATAGATGACGCTATTCCGGAAAATAAATCGCAGATCCACTCCACCGTTTTCAACACCATGTAGGCCTACCGATTAACACGTGAGCAACCTCATCGACTTCCGGGTAATTCCATCAAGTGCACAAACGAGTGTAGACTTGCTGCCAGATCTTCTCGGTTTGATTTGTCACAATTTTCCCCGCAAGAGGGCGCTATTATTCAATCAGCTCTATGGATGATAGCATCCTCTAGTGGTGAAAATAAGCAAAATCCAAACGAGAAAGTATGGCACCAAAACTAGAACGAGTGTGACGGACTTTCTATGAATATTGTGGGCCTGCGTGCGTGCGAATTTTCACGTACGGAGTCAATACAGAAAAGTTCTACAAAGACGTCAATTTCAATTTTATTTTAAAAATAATGTCACCCAAGGATAAAATATGTGAACGAAGCTTCAACTTCCTCCATCAGGTAAAAATATGAAAAAAGTTTGGTTATACATTTTTTCGCAATGGCACGGGATCTTTATACCCTGGACTCAGTCGCGTTATATGTAATGAATGAGTCCAATCTGGGCTAATGGGCAGAGTAGTAGTTATGATCTTGGAGATTCGAGGGTGCTGCTGGTGTTTGTACATGTTGTTGTCTCAGTGCTTTCCCAAGGTAAATTGTGAAGAGAATGGGACTCGGGCAGTCTCCTTGAGGTACGCCATTGTTGGTTTTGAAGGGCTTACCTAAGACTGTCCTGTACCCACTCTATCTTGTAAGCGGACTTCTTTACTAATTGCCAAAAGATGATCGTTTCCTTCTGCTCTAGCATTTCTTTAGGTCTTCAAAAAGAACTACTCTCTTCACGGAGTCTTCAAGAAGCAAAATGTGAAGTTCGTAGCTAGCTATCAGCTTCAAGCTCTACATCACCGGACCAATCATAACACAGATATGAAAAGCTTACATCACTGCACGTTTATCCAATAAAACCATTGTATTCCAGCAGTAGTGCATTATCCTTTGCGGATAAAAGCCAGCCAATCAGACTCCACAAGCAAGACCACAGCAAGCCAGTTTCATTGTTGTTGATGTGGTCCTTCGCTAAGGAGCCTTTGTGATTAACCCAGTTGCCCAGCTGGCCAACTAGCCTCTGGAAAGTATTACGTAAGTCCTTTTCTAAGTTAGCACGTGATCCAGTGGAAATTTCCGTTAAGACTTCGGGCACTTTTATAAAAACTACAGGCAGCATGGCTCGGTTTGGACTCTACGTTTGGGAGTGGTGGTAGACGGACCAGTTTGGCAGTAGAACGGCTGAAGTTAGCTTAAGTCAACATGGTCATTGCGGCCCGTCTTCAGAGGTTTACGTTAGAGGAGTATATTGCCTTATTTCCAATTGCACCACCTACCGTCTGTACTATGCGGTGCTGTGTTAAGTGCTGTATGTGTTATTGTTTCTTTACATACATTGTGCCGATATTTCACCATGCTTACCATCCCCTATATTTTTCTAACACTGGTGAAGTGCATGCAGAACCCACAGCTACGGTTTCGGTCGTAGCTGGGGCACTGTAACATTACAAAAATACCCGCCTGCTTTCCATTTTCGCTGGCTGGCTCTGCATGCTATTGCATTTGTTCTAAATTTAATTAATTGGTGTCTGAAAAGAAAATTAGTTACCCTGGGCAGCTTCACAGATAAAGTTGTGAGACTGAGTGGCGAACATTAAACGTGATTAGTATTTGTGAAATGCCTGAAAACTTGTTTTCCATGTAAATTTGGTTTTAGTTGGCTGGTTTCTTTACCTTTAATGGTAGTCAATTTCTCTTCTTGTTGACATTTCATCACTGGCAGCTGACTCATAATTTTCAGAGTGTGGGGCTATGTTACAATATGATATATAATATATATAATTCATTGATGACCTGGTGAAATAGACACATTTTAGAATAATTTAAAATTGTTCATACTAGTCAACACTTGGTTTTTAGTCCACATTCGTAATTTACAAATAAAGTTGATGTGGGGTTTGGGGGTTGGAGAGACAGCCAATGTTACACAAGGGACTTCGGGAGTATAATGTAGGTTGCCAAGGCATTGAGACACCACCCGCATCTTCAGACATAACAACGATGTCATCTTAAAATTTTAAACCCCCCTCTGGTATGTTAAAACTAATGTTGCTAAAATCAATGTTGCAAGCGAAATTTATGTAAACTTGTTGTGTAAACTCTCTGTTTAGTATTTCATTCACTTATTTATAAAAACCTAGGCTATTGTTTGTTTGCTAACAAACACTGTGGCTTTTGTGATGTTTTACATTTTAATTATTGTTTGTTTCATTGATAACCATTTTGCATATTTTGTATACATTAGCAAACGTATACTAACAATGTGCCAGTGAATGTGTAAATCTACATCATTCATGTTGTTCGCTAAGATTATACGGTCGTCGGTGCAATTTGTATGGATTCCATAAAATAGCTTTTGCATATTCTGGAGCTCCTGGAAAATGGAGTTTATTGGTCAAAAGTGGTCTTCAAAGTAATTGTTTTGCAGAAAGTAATATTTAACGTCTAAAAATAACATTCATTTGTGGATTTTGATTTGTTTGTTCAAATAAAGATGACATTTTAACTTATCGTCCTATCAATCATTTCGGATATGAAATTGTGATTTACAACACTTTAAGCACCTTGGGCTGGCTCAGCCAGCCAGGGGTGCTTAATATTGCAAAACTTATTCTATTGCTTCCGTATCACTGGAACTACCTCCATGTACTCTGATTGTTATTGTCAAACATGTTTCATAACTTTGAAAATGTCACCTTTTATTCATACATGCAGTGACTGAGTGTGGGAACCTGGGATGGAGTCCTTCTCATGTACACATGCTCTCTCTCAGGTACAGACCCTGCAACCCCTGGACTCTGACTGGTCAGCTTGGAGCATCAGTGTTACAAAGGTAAGGGTATTTCTGTAACTTCGACAACCTTTTCTGAAGTACTTATCTACTTGGACACACTTTCACATTGTTATTAGTCACCATTGATTCATAACTTTAGTACCAAACTTTCACCACACTGCCTGTAACAAGCTCACTTTCATCTTAACCATCACTTATCATTTAACTGTAAGCTCACTTCTCATCATGCTTGCATTTTTTCATCATCTTGTCACATTTTAATCCATCACCAATAACTTTGCATCATGTAAACACCACTTCACACCATTTTCATGCACCTCCAATAATCCCAAACTAAATGGAATTCTGTTTCGAATTGTGATTTCTGATTGTATTTATTTGTCTTTTATTTACTGCAATGGTGAAATGCCGAACCATTTGCCTATGAGAAAGTACAAGTATTCCTTGGAAATACAGAGTCCTATGTAAACTACACATGCCATCCCAGGACCATGAAGACATCAATGGGGTGTGTATGTAATGAGGAGAATGACATCTACTCATTTAAAAGATCGGGAATAGAACCTAAAGGTAAGTTTTCTTTCAGTTTGCTTGATAGTTTGGATATTCATGCAGGACCGTAATTTGTTCAGATTTTTCCTGAAATGTAGATTTTTGCTAAAGAGGTGCTCCAGGGTCAAAAATAAGTTTTGTGATGCACTAAATTTCCAATAGATAGAGTCCTTATGAAATTTGGTGGGAAAAGTTACAAATCTCTAACTTCATATTAAAATGGTGTAAAATGCTATTGTGTTTGATACTCTTCAAGTGCAATTTATTTGTAAAAATCAAAAATTTTATGTTTGATGTCACATTTCAAATACATATGGTCAGTACATTTTTGTACAGAGATTCTTCAGTTCATTCCTGAATTCTGATATTATTAAATCAAAATGGCACTGAGTTTGAGCTTATATGACTGGCTCAGAAATTCCTCTTTGGAATAAACCGACCCATTTGTTTTTGCTGTCCAAAAAAATTCCCCATTTTGAGGATTACTCTATCTATTGGAAAATAAGTGCATCACAAAATTCAATTTCACCTTAGAGCCCCTCTTTATCAGTCAGATTTTAAAGACGGGCATTGCCACTTTTTTGACCACATCTCACATTTTCAACTTGAAGCAATGTCAAGAATCTATCCACTTTACTCATGGAGCATCATTTCCTGACTGAAAGATGTTGCCACTTTTTCCAGGAATTTTTATTTTCATACTTCCACACTCTGGAACATAAATGTGCAGAATATAACCTTGCAAAATAGTGTCTATATTTGTACAGTGAAAAGTATTTGATGTGAATAATGTAATTGTTAACTTGATTCACATGTATTTCAGGAGTCTGCATTTGTGCTGGTGACATGCTGTATTATCTGCCGATGAGTAAGGGCCAAGATGACAGCAGATGGGACCTGGATGCACAGATAAGTGTTCCTGTCTCAATGGTGGATGAAAAGATGTGTTGCAGTCTGATGGATAAGACAACAGATGTAGCTGGTAATGTGAGATCAAATAATCAAATCACTTTGTTGAATTAAGCCTTTAGTCCTCATATTGCCTAAAACCATCCTACCTGTTACTTCTCAAACCGCCTGAGAAGTTTGCAAAATATATCTTGAGATTTACGCAAGTGATTGAAATACTCCAAACAGCCGTAGATAGAGCGCGATCTCAATACTTCGATGGTCTAAAATTAACACATGGTCCCTCTAAGAAAAAAAAAATATGATGGTTTCGACCTCCAAAAGTATTTAAAGTCCCATCCTCAACAACGCACATACGCAACCTCACCTTGGGGTGGCTCTTCCAGGGTGCTAAATAAGTCAATATTTATTGTGATTGCTTCATTACTACTGGAGCTACCTTCTTCTGATTTTGTTTGCTTGTAAAACATGTTTCACAACTGTCTGCTTTTATTAAATGTCTGCTTTTAATACATACATGCAGTGACTGAGTGTTGAACCTGGAAAGAAGTCCTGCTCATCCGAAACAATGTTGTTGCATTTTAAGGAGAAGGTTAAGAACTTCTACAAGTTTTGTTTCTCCAGGGTATCTCGAAGACTGGAATTGATACAGTGTACTGCTAACGATCATGACGACATCGAGAGAGATCTGGTGTTGACGAGTGACATCTTGGAGATTAATGCATCAAGGAAAAAAAGTATCAAATTTTGTTTTTTTAGTCGAGGACATCACATTCAGTTTAGATAAAGAAGACTGACAATTTCAATCTTACACAGCCATATTTAATTCAAAATCATTCTGTTCTTAGTATTTGACGTTATTCAGGTTGGCTGTTTGATGGCTGACTTGGACATTGACTGAACCACCCGAGTGAGTTGCTTGGATCAACCTGTCATTGTTTCTAGAAAACTCATTCTCTACTTCTCAGGTAGATTTTGCTCCTGTTATCTTTTGTTATTCCATTTGTTTGATAACTGTGTGAATGTATTTTGTCCCAGTCGTTCTATACAAGTTTTTTGAGCTCTGAGGAGTGTTCATTTTGGAAACTTTTTTCAAAGCAGTATTGCTGTGGTGATCATCAGATGATCAAATTATATTTGTCTGTAATTGATTTGTACTGATGGCACAACAACTGAACTGTTTTGCAGGTGATTGTGACAACTGCTTTGATGTAGTATTCTGCTGTCAACATGGAACATGAAGACTGAAGTGACATGGCATGAGGAGACTTACATCCGGGTAGGTATCTACATCTTCATTCTACCAGGTTCACTGTCACACCCAAACCATTCTAATCATATCTTAGATGAAACCAACATTGTCATCGTGACTTTCGTTTTGCTGTCATGTGAAATCATTTTTTTCAAAAAGAATCCACATTAAAAATGTTTTCCAAAATGTTTCCCCAAATTTGTGGAACAAGTTCCTGATCATGAGTGCTCAAAACCATTCTTAACCATATCTTTGATGACACCAACATTGGCTTCATTGTAGATAGCCTATATGGCATTGGTTTTGCTGTTATGTGAAATCAATCCCCCCCAAAAAAACCCAAAACAGACAAAAACAAAACAAAACATGAATTTTTGTCCCCCCTAAAAATGTGGAACAAGTTGCTGATCGTGAATGCATTTGGGGAAGCGGCATCAAACTGCCACCAACAAGCACGAACTCAAAACCAAATTATTTTCCTCTTTTTATGTTTTTTGTTTATCTCTGTTGTTGATTGTGAGGCGCTGTGTCTTTGAAGAGCACCATATAAATGTCCCATGTTATTAAGTTAAGCATGATTTTTTTTACAACATTCTTGAAATCGTAGGATCCATGTAAGCTTTGGAGTCAAATTATGATTTTGATGTATTTCCAGTTGGCATCATGAGGAATGATTTGGTACAGACTGTTGCGATCGAAGGGAACTGTGAAGATTCTCTCTCATGATGTGTTCTGTTGTCAACTTGGACCATTAATACACAAATGCGGGTGTGTCAAGGTACGAATAGAATCTTGTTATTTACATCTCATCACCAAGTTAAGATCTCTTCTGTTGCTGTAGATTTTTTCAACATTGTGAGTCTATTCTTGATTTACCGTAAATATACAATGTGTATGCCGTGAACTCAGGCCATTCTGAAAAAATCATTTGAAGACTTCAAACGACAGCAAATGTTGAATTGAGAATAAGTTGCCCTGTCACTGTTAATAAGTCACTTCACTGATCTGAATTTTGGATACAGATTGATGCTTCCAGTTGGAAACTGTGAAGATCTTTCATATGATATTTGTTTTATTTTATTAAGTTTGGCTGTTTGTTGACTGTGACTGCCGTTAAATAAACCATCTTTGGTCAAACAAAACTTGCAGTCTTTTTACCTTAACTGGAAGACCTAAATTCATTAGGCCCTGGTAAATGTTGGCATTGAAATTTAGCTGTGAAAATGCTGTTAACTGATGAGATTTAAGATTAATTAATTCTGTTGATGAAATTTTTTTGTGTTAAAGTTATATTGTAAATCAAATCTGTACTCGTCAAGATGTCATGTTGTCTCTAGCCTGCTTAAATCTAAAACTTTAAAATATTCAATTTAATGTCAGTTTCTTTTTGTTCTTGGTCTTATTATAGGATGAACAAAGTCATACATTTTGCAGTTGGTCATGTCAAGATTCTGAACCACCACATGCAGTATCAACGCAACTATTGCTTCACCACCGTTTTTCTGAAGGACTGTTTCTTCATGATGACCGCCCTCATCTAAGGCCATTTCGGAATTGGTGGCTTTCGCTACCACTTTAGGCAGTATTTGAGGGTGTTTGAGTACTCGTTAACGAGATTTTTTAAAATAACAAATGTTCATAATATGTATCTGGTGTTTAATTACGTTTACTTTTGTGTGGTAAAGATTTTGTTTTGCACAATGAGATAAGGTATATCAAATAAGCATTAGTTTTATGTTATTGTAGCATGTATAGGCATAGGTTTTTGATGGTGTTTTAGTACTCGTTAACACGGTTTTTAAAACACAAATGCTAATGACGTGTATCTAGTTTTGAATTAGGACTATAAATTATTTAATTTTGTGTGGTAAATGTATCGTGTGGCACACAGGGACAAGGTTCATGAAACACGCATCGTTTTACGTAATTGTAGTATGTAGGCAGTGTTTGACGGTGTTTGAGTACTCGTTAACGAGGTTGTTTAATTGCAAATGTTCATGACATGTATAATTTGTGAAATAATATCAATTTTAGATTAAGAAGAATAATCGTTCAAGGTTTTACTAAGCCATACTAAAATAAAAAAGGTTCTATTCTTAGTTGTATTTTACGTTATTTAGGTTGGCTGTTTGATGACTGACTTTGACATTGACTGAACCACCAAGTGAGTTGCTTTGATCAACCTGTGACTGTATCCAGATGACTCATTCTCTACTTCTCAGGTAGATTTTGTTCCTGGTATCTCTTTACAAAGTTCCATTCGTTTGAAAACTGTCTGTAAATGTATTTTGTCCCACTCGTTCTATACAAGTTTTGTCTTTACCTAAGAGGAGTGTTACATCATTTTGATATTTTTTTTCAAAGCAGTATTCCTGTGGTAATCATCAGATGATCAACATATATTTGTCTGTAATTGATTTGTACTGATGACAAAACAACTGAACTGTTTTGCAGGTGATTTGACAACTGCTTTGATGTAATATTCTGCAGACAACATGGGCCATGAAGATTACAGTGCATCATCATGGCATGAGGAGACTAACACCCAGGTAGGTTTTCCATTTCATTTTACCGGGTTCACTTATGGAATTTGATGGTAATTTATTTTCTGTGGAGTTGAACTTGTGTGCATGAACTGTCACACCCAAACCATTCTTAATCCTATCTTTGATGACACCAATATTGGCCTCATTGTAGATAGCCTGTATAACTTTGGTTTTTGCTGTCATGTGAAATACTTTTTTTTTCCCCAAAGAATCCACATGAATTCCCCCCCCCCAAAAAAAGTGGAACAAGTTGCTGACCCTGAGTGCTATTGGGGAAGCGGCATCAAACTGCCATCAACAAGCCCGAACTGAAAACCAATTTGTTTTCCTCTATTTATGTTTTTTTTTTAAATCTTTGTCGTTGATTGTGAGGCGCTGTGTCTTTGTATAGCGCCATATTAATGTCCCATAATATTAAAATGAGCATTTTCTTTACAACATTCTTGAAGTCGTATGATCCACGTAAACTTTTGAGTTAAATTATGATTTTGATGTATTTCCAGTTGGCATCATGAGGAATGGTTTGGTACAGACTGTTGCGATCGAAGGGAACTGTGAAGATTCGCTCTCATGCTGTGTTCTGTTGTCAACTTGGACCATTAGTACATAAATGGAGGTGTGTCAAGGTACGAATAGAATCTTGTTATTTACATCTCATCACCAAGTAAATATATCCTCTGTTGGTGTAGATTTTTCAACATTGTGAGTCTATTGTTGATTCACAGCAAATATACATTTTGTATGCTGTTGAACTCGGGCCATTTTAAAACAATATCTCTCGAAGATTTCAAACGTGCAAATGTTGAATTGTTCAGTAAGTTGCTCAGTCACTGTAAATAAGTCACTACACTGATGCACCCTTTACATACAGATTGTTACTTTCAGTTGGAAACTATGAAGACCTTTGATATGATATTTGTTTTTGACATTCCAAGTGCATTCTTTAACATAGAATTCATGTTCGTCATTGTATGTTATGTTATTAAGTTTGGCTTGACATACGTGGCTCTGACCAAATGCGAGAGCCTGGGATGGAGCTTTGCTCATCCAAAACAATGTTCCTTCGATTTAAAGAGAGGATTTAAAAGTGTTACAACTTTGATGTTTGTTTTTCCAGGGTATCTCGAGGACTGGTAATGACACAGTGTACTGCTAACGATCATGAAGACATCGAGAGAGATCTGGTGTTGACGATTTCTGTCTTGGAGATAATTGCATCACTGAATCAAGGAAAAGGAGTATCAAACTTTGTTTTCTTAATTGTTTATGTTCTAGGCCAGGTCTTGATGAATACTGAAGGGGTAACATTTTACTCTGAACTGTTTCAGACATCGATTGGTAGGGATCTGAGAAATAGAAATGACCACTGCTAATTCTGTATACACTTGATACCAGTACCAAATATCCTGAGAATTGTGTGGATTTAATCCACAATATGGAAGAACTTTATCATCCAATACTTGGGTTGAAAATCATTTCACCAAATCAAAGTAAACAAAATGTGCTGTCAATTGTAGCACATGTACATCTTGTGCATTTCCTAGCTAATTGAAACATCAAAAGCATTTCAGACAAATAAGAATAAAAATCCCAATCTTACAAAGCCATACTTAATTAAAAATGTGTCTGTTCTTAGTTGTATTTGACGTTATTCAGGATGGCTGTTTGATGGCTGACTTTGACATTGACTGAACCAGCCAATTGATCAACCTGTCACTGTATCCAAATGACTCATTCTCTGCTTCTCAGGTAGGTGTTGTTACTGTTATCTCTTTACAAAGTTCCATCCTTTGAAAACTGTATGTAAATGTATTTTGTCCCAGTCGTTCTGCACAAGTTGTTTTACCTATGAGGAGTATTACATCATTTTGATTTTCTCAAAGCAGTATTCCTGTGGTGATCATGAGATGATAAAATTAGTTTTGTCTGTAATTAATTCGTACTGACGACACAACAACTGAACTGTTTTGCAGGTGATTGTGACAACTGCTTTGATGTAGTAATCTTCTGCCAGTGGGGATCATGAAGATTACAGTGACATCATCATGCTATGAGGAGACTAACTTCCAAGTAGGTATTTACATCTTCTTTTTACCAGGTTCACTTATGGAATTGAAGGTGATATTTCTTGTGGAGATCAAATTGTGTGCATGAACTGTTAAGCCCAAACCATTATAAACCATATCTTTGATGACACCAACATTTGGCCTCATTGTAGTTAGCCTGTATGACTTTGGCTTTGCTGTCATGTGTATCAAATTTTGTCTCCAAAAATCCACACAAATTGTTTTCCTCTTTGTATGTTTTTTTGTTTATCTCTGTTGTTGCTTGTGAGGCGCTGTGTCTTTGTAGAGCGCCATATTAATGTCACATGTTATTAAATTGAGCATTTTTGCCACATTTTTGAAGTCGTACACATCCACGTAAACTTTTGATTAAAATTATGATTTTGATTTGTTTCCAGGTGGCATCATGAGGAATGGTTTGGTACAGACTGTTGCGATCGAAGGGAACTGTGAAGATTCGCTCTCATGATGTGTTATTTTCTCAACTGGGATCATAGGTACGAACAGAATCTTATTATTTACATCTCATCACCAAGTTAAGATATTTCCTGTTGGTGTAATTTTTTCAAGATTGTGATTCTATTCTTGATTCACAGCAAACATACATTGTGTATGCTGTTGAACTCTGGCCTTTTAGAAAACAAATTTGTTGAAGACTTTAAACGACAGCAAATGTTGAATTGTTAGAATAAGTTGCCCTGTCACTGTTAATTAGTCACTAGAATGATCTGCATTTTGGATACAGATTGATGCTAGGTGTTCGAAACTGTGAAGACCTTTGATATGATAATTGTTTTATGTTATTAAGTTTGGCTGCCTGTTGACTGTGACTGCCGTAAACTTAACCATCTTGGGGAAAACAATTTCTGCAGTCATTTTACCTTTAGCTTGAAAACTCCATTTATATGAGTGTCTGATAAATGTTGGCATTGTAATTGAGTTGTGAAAATGCTGTTAACTGATGAGTTCTAAGATTAAATAATTTTGTTTATGTTAGAATCATTTTGTAAGTCAAATCTGTACCGGTCAAAATGTAATGTAGCCTGCTTAAATCTAAACCTTTCAAATATTCAACTTAAATGTAACTATTTCTTTTCGTTCGTGGTCATATTATAGGATGAACAAAGTCATACAATTTGCATTTGGTCACGTGAAGATTCTGTACCACTACATGCAGTTCCAAGGCAGCTATTGCTTCACCACCGTTTTTCTGAAGGACTGTTTTTATCATGACGACTGCCCTCATCTCAGGCCAATTCGGAATTGGTTGCTACCGCTACCGCTACGGTTTTATGTAATTGTAGCATAAATGCAGTATTTGAAGGTGTTTGAGTACTGGCTAACGGTTTTTTTGTTGGTTTCAATTGTTCATGACATGTATCTGGTGTTAAATTATGTTGTGTAGCACACTGGGATAAGGTGTATCAAATACACATTGTTTTTTTGTAAAAGTAGCATTTAGGCAGTCTTTGATGGTGTTTGAATAAACGTTCATGATGCTTTTAAATTACAAATGTTCATGATAGGTATCTAGTTTTGAATATCATTTATTTTGGGGTGGTAAATATTTTGTGTGGCACACAGGGATAAGGTATATCAAAAACTCATTAGATTTTTTTTATTGTAGCATGTATGCAGTATTTGAAGGTGTTAAAATACTCGTTAACAAGGTTCGTTTTTCAAATGTTCATGTTATGTATCTGGTTTTAATTTCATTACTTTTTTGTGGTAAATATGATGTGTAACACACTGGGATAAGGTGTATCAAATACGCATGGGTCTTATGTAATTGTAGCATAAAGGCATTACTTGATGGAGTTTGAGTACATGTTAACGAGGTTAGACGTGTATCTTGTTTTGAATTATATTTAATTTTGTGTGGTACACATTTTGTGTGGCACACTGGGATAAGGTGTATCAAAAACGCATAGGTCATTTCGTAATTTTACCAGGTAGGCAGAATTTGAAGTTTTTTTTAGTATTCGTTAACAATTCGTATCAAATTTTCCTGATATGTATCACACTGGGATAAGGTGTATCAAATACGCATTGGTTTTATGTAATTGTAGTATGTAGGAAAATTTTGAAGGTGTTTCAGTCAGTACTCGTTAACGTTTTTTTCTTCAAATGTTCATGACATGTATATGTTGTTTAATTAAAAAATATATAAAAAATATGATGTGTAGCACACTGGGATAAGGTGTATCTAATACGCATTGGTTTTTTGTAATTGTAGTATGTTGGAAGTATTTGAAGATGTTTGAGTACTAGTTAACGATGCTTTGTAATTGCAAATGTTCATGACATGTATCTGGTAGTTAATTTAATATAATGTTGTGTGGTAATATTTTTGTACTAGGATAAGGTATATCAAAGACGGATTGGTTTTATGCAATTGTAGTATGTAGGCAGTGTTTGATGGTGTTTGAGTACATGTTAACGAGGTTTTTCTTTTTTAATTTCAATGCTCATGACTTGTATCTAGTCTTGAATTATTGTTAATTTTGGGTGGTACAAATTTAGTGTGGCACACTGGGATAAGGTGTATACAAAATGCATCGGTCATATGTAATTTTAAAATGTATGCAGTATTTGAAGGTGTTTGAGTACTCGTAATGATTTTGTTTAAATACAAAAATTCATGACGTGTATCTAGTTTTGAATTTTGTTTAATTTTGTGTGGTAAATATTTTATGTGGCACCAAGGGATAAGGTATATCAAAAACTCAATGGTTTTATGTAATTGTAGCATGTAGGCAGTATTTGAAGGTGTTTGAATACTCGTTAACAAGGTGTTTTTAAGTGCCACCACTTTTGTTTTTATTTATCGGACTATCATGGCTGTCTCTATCATTGCTAAGAGCATTTGAACACTCGACGGTTAGTGATGAGCAATATCAATTTTTCAAATCAATTGGGGGGGGGGGGCTATTGAGTTTCGTGTTGGACAGTGGTTGAGAGAATTATGTTTACACTATGATCAAGGATCTCATCTATGCTATGAATCAAATGCGCCCTACCTTCAAATTTACTTCTGAGGCATTTGAGGCACCTGTTGTTACTCTCAGTACCCCTTAATATGTTCATGACATGTATCTGGTTTTAATTTCATTAATTTTTTTAGGTTAGTAAGTTGTGTAGCACACTGGGATAAGTGTATCAATTACGCATCGGTTTGGTGTAATTGTAGTATGTAGGCAATATTTGATGGTTGTTAATTACTCGTCAACGAGGTTTTTAAAAAGAAAATTTTTTATGACGTGTATCTGGTGTTTAATTATATTAATTTGTTTTGGTAAATATTTTATGTAACACACTGGGAATAAGGTATATCGATCACTCATAAGTTTTATGTAATTGTAGTATGTAGGCAATATTTGAGGGTGCTTGAGTACTCGTTAACAAGGTTTGTTAATTTAAAATATTTTTGACATGTATCTTGTGTTGAGTTATGTACAATTTTATGTGCTAAATTTTCCTGTGTGGTTCACGTTTTTTTTGTAGTTGTGGCATGTAGGCAGTATTCGATGGTGTTTGAGTACTCGTTAACGAGGTTTTCTAAAATAAAAATGTTCATGACGTGTATCTAGTTTTGAAATGTGTTAAATTTTGTGTGGTACCAATTTCGTGTGGCACACTGGGATAAGGTGTATCAAAAAGCGTGGGTCATATTTAATTTTAGCAACTTTGCAGTATTTGATGGTGTTTGAGTACTCGTTAATGAGGTTTTTTAAATACAAAAGTTCATGACGTGTATCTAGTTTTAAAATTTGTTTTATTTTGTGTGGTAAATATTTTGTTTGGCACACAGTGATAAGGTATATCAAAAAATCTTTTTTTTTTTAATTGTAGCATGCGGGCAGTATTTGAAGGTGTTTGAGTACTCGTTCACAAGTTTTTTTCCAAATGTTCATGACATGTATCTGGTTTTAATTTCATTAGTTTTTTAGGTAAGTAAGTTGTGTAGCACCCTGGGATAAGTGTATCAATTACGAATTGGTTTTATGTAATTGTAGTATGTTGGTAGTATTTGATGGTGTTTGAGTACTCGTTAATGATTTTTTTAAAATACAAAAGTTTATGATGTGTATCTAGTTTTGAATTTCGTTAAATTTTTTGTTGTAAATATTTTGTGTGGCACACAGGGATAAGGTATATCAAAAAATCTTTTTTTTTGTAATTGTAGCATGTAGGCAATATTTAAAGGTGTTTGAGTACTCGTTAACGACTTTGTTTTCAAATGTTCATGACATGTATCTGGTTTTAATTTCATAATTCTTTTGTGGTAAGTAAGTTGTGTAGCACACTGGGGTGAGGTGTATCAAATACGCATTGGTTTTATGTAGTTGTAATATGTGTATCTGGTTTTAATTTCATAATTTTGTTATGGTAAGTAAGTTGTGTAGCACACTGGGGTGAGGTGTTTCAAATACGCATTGGTTTTATGTCATTGTAGTATGTAGGCAATGTTTGACGGTGTTTGAGTACTCGTTAACAAGGCTTTTTTTTATTTAAAATTTTCTTGACTAGTATCTTGTGTTTAATTATATCAAATTTTGTGTGGTAAAACTTTCTGTGTGGCAGAGTTGGATAAGGTTGATCAAATACGCGTCAGTTTTATGCAATTGTGGCATGTAGGCGGTGTTTGAGTACTCGTTGATAATTTCAAATGTTCATGACAACCAATCTTACAAAGCCAGTTTTATTTTAAAATTTGTCTGTTCTTAGTTGTTTTTGACGTTGTTCAGGTTGGCTATTTGATGACTGACTGGGACAATGACTGAACGACCCAAATGAGTTGCTTGGATCAACCTATCACCGTATCCAGATGACTCATTCTCTACTTCTCAGGAAGATTTTGTTCCTGTTATCTTTTACAAAGTACGTTTGATAACTGTCTGTAAATGTATTTTGTCCCACTCGTTGCATACAATCGTTTTTCTTATGGGGGAGTGTAGATCATTTGGAATTTTTTCAAAGCAGTATTCCTGTGGTGATCATGAGATGATCAAATAATGTATGTCTGTAATTGATTTGTACTGATGAAACAACAACTGAACTGTTTTGCAGGTGATTGTGACAACTGCTTTGATTACAGTGACATCATCATGGAATGAGGAGACTAATATTTTGTTAGGTATTTACATTTTATTTTTACCAGGTTCACCTATGGAATATGAAGGTGATATTTTTTCCCTGTAGTTGAAACTGTGTGCATGAACTGTCACACCCGAACCAGTCATAACAATATCTTTGATGGCAACAACATTGGCCTCATTGTAGATAGCCTGTATGAGATTTGGTTTTGCTATCATGTGGGATTATTTCCCCCCAAAAACCACATGAATTTTTGTCCCCCCTCCCCGAAAAAAGGTGGAACAAGTTGCTGATCGTCAGTGATTTTGGGGATGCGGCATTTAATTGCCACCAAAAAGCCCGAAATCAAAACCAATTTGCTTTCCTCTTGGTATGTTTTTTTTGTTTATCTCTGTCGTTGATTGTGAGGCGCTGTGTCTCTGTAGAGCGCCATATTAATGTCCCATGTTATTAAATAGAGCAGTCTACAACATTCTTGAAGTCGTATGATCCACGTAAACTTTTGAGTTAAATTATGA
Source organism: Pisaster brevispinus (assembly GCA_023634235.1). NCBI lineage: Eukaryota > Metazoa > Echinodermata > Asteroidea > Forcipulatida > Asteriidae > Pisaster > Pisaster brevispinus. Next base: position 1,837,258 of record JAMKCF010000035.1, read on the forward strand.
TTTTGATGTATTTCCAGTTGGCTTCATGAGGAATGATTTGGTACAGACTGCTGCGATCGAAGGGAACTGTGAAGATTTGCTCTCATGCTGTGTTCTGTTGTCAACTTGGACCATTTATACATAAATGGAGTTGTGTCAAGGTACGAATAGAATCTTATTATTTTCATCTCATCACCAAGTTAAGATCTCTTCTGTTGGTGTACATTTTTCAACATTGTGAGTCTATTCTTGATTCACAGCAAATAAACATTGAGTATGCCGTTGAATTCGGGCCATTCTGAAAAAATCTTTTGAAGACTTCAAACGTCAACAAAAGGTGAATTGTTAGAATAAGTTGCCCTGTCACAGTAAATAAGTCACTATACTGATGTACCCTTTGGGTACAGATTGTTGCTATCAGTTGGAAACTGTGAAGACCTTTGATATGATATTTATTTTTGACATTCCAAGTACCTTCTTTAGATTAGAATTCAGTTCGTCATTGTATAATATGGTATGTATATGTTTGACTGTTTGTTGACTGCCATTGCCGTTTACTAAATCATCTTGATGGAGTGATTTTGTTTGATTGTAAAACATGTTTCACAGCTTGACATACGTGGCTCTGACCGAATGTGAGAGCCTGTGATGGAGTTTTGCTCATCCAGAACAATGTTCCTTTATTTTTAAGAGAATGTTTACAAGTGTTACAACTTTGATTTTTGTTTCTCCAGGGTATCTCGAGGACTGGTAATGACACAGTGTACTGCTAACGATCATGGATATATCGAGAGAGATCTGGTGTTGACGATTTCTGTCTTTAGAGATAATTGCATCACTGAATCAAGGAAAGGAGTATCAAAATTTGTTTTCTTAACTGTTTATGTTCTAGGCCAGGTCTTGATGAATACTCAGTGGGTAACAGATTACTCTGAACTGCTTCAGACATCGATAGGTAGGGATCTGAGAAATAGAAATGACAATTTCTAATATTGTATACACTTGATACCAGTACCAAATTTCCTGGGAATTGTGTGGATTTGATCCACAATATGCAAGAACTTTATCATCCAATACTTGGGTTGAAAATCGATTCACCAAATCAAAGTAAACAAAATGTGCTGTCAATTGTAGCACATGTACATCTTGTGCATTTCCTAGCTAATTGAAACATCCGAAGCAGTTCAGACAAATAAGAATAATAATCCCAATCTTACAAAGTCATACTTAATTCAAAATGTGTCTGTTCTTAGTTGTATTTGACGTTATTAAGGATGGCTGTTTGATGGCTTACTTGGACATTGATTGAACCAGCCAAGTGAGTTGCTTGGATCAACCTGTCACTGTATCCAGATGACGTATTCTCTTGCTTCTCAGGTAGATTTTGTTCCTGTTATCTCTTTACAAAGTTCCTTCAGTTTGATAACTGTATGTAAATGTTATTTGTCCCAGTTGTTCTACACAAGTTTTTTTTCCCTTAGAGGAGTGTTACATCATTTTGATTTTCTTTCAAAGCAGTATTCCTGTGGTGATCATGAGATTAACAAATTATTTTTGTCTGTAATTGATTCGTACTGACGACACAACAACTGAACTGCTTTGCAGATGATTGTGACAACTGCTTTGATGCTGTATTCTGCTGCCAGTGTGGATCATGAAGATTACAGTGACATCATCATGTAATGAGGAAACTAACTTCCAGGTAGGTATTTACATCTTCTTTTTACCATGTTCACTTATAGAATGTGTAGGTGATATTTCCTTTGGAGGTGAAATTGTGTGCATGAATTGCAAACCCAAACCATTATTAACCATATCTTTGATGACACCAACAATGGCCTCATTGTAGATAGCCTGTATGACTTTTGTTTTGCTGCCATGTGAATTCGATTTTTTCCCCAAAATCCATATGAATTTTTGTCTCCCCCCAAAAATATGCAACAAGTTGCTGATCGTGAGTGCTTTTTGGGAAGCGGCATCAAACTGCCACAAACGAGCCCAAACTCAAAACTAAATTGTTTTCTTCTTTGTATGTTTTTTTTATCTCTGTTGTTGCTTGCGAGGCGGTGTGTCTTTGTAGAGCGCCATATTAATGTGCCATGTTATTAAATAGAGCATTTTTTACAACATTCTTGAAGTCGTATGATCCACGTAAACTTTTGAGTTAAATTATGATTTTGATGTATTTCCAGTTGGCTTCATGAGGAATGATTTGGTACAGACTGTTGCGATCGAAGGGAACTTTGAAGATTTGCTCTCATGCTGTGTTCTGTTGTCAATTTGGACCATTAATACATATATGGAGGTGTGTCAAGGTACGAACAGAATCTTATTATTAACATCTCATCACCAAGTTAAGATATCTTTTGTTGGTGTAGATTTTTCAACATTGTGAGTCTTTTGTTGATTCACAGCAAATCTACATTGTGTATGCTGTTGAACTCGGGCCATTCTAAAACAATATCTCTTGAAAATTTGTAATAGAGAGCAAATGTCGAATTGTTAGAATTAGTTGCCCTGTCACTGTAAATAAGTCACTACACTGATGCACCCTTTACATACAGATTGTTACTTTCAGTTTGAAACTGTGAAGACCTTTGATATGATATTTGTTTTTGACATTCCAAGTGCATTCTTTAACATAGAATTCATGTTCGTCATTGTATGTTATGTTATTAAGTTTGGCTTGACATACGTGGCTCTGACCAAATGCGAGGGCCTGGGATGGAGTTTTGCTCATCCTAAACAATGTTCCTTCATTTTAAAGAGGTTTAAAAGTGTTACAACTTTGATTTTTGTTTCTCCAGGGTATCTCGAGGACTGGTACTGACACAGTGTACTGCTAACGATCATGGATATATCGAAAGAGATCTGGTGTTGACGAGTTTTGTCTTGGAGATAATTGCATCACTGAATCAAGGAAAGGAGTATCAAACTTTGTTTTCTTAATTGTTTATGCTCTAGGTCAGGTCTGGATGAATACTGAAGGGGTAACATTTTACTCTGAACTGCTTCAGACATCGATTGGTAGGGATCTGAGAAATAGAAATGACCACTCCTAATTCTGTATACACTTGATACTAGTACCAAATATCCTGAGAATTGTGTGGATTTGATCCACAATATGTAAAAACTTTATCATCCAATACTTGGGTTGAAATTCATTTCACCAAATCAAAGTAAACAAAATGTGCTGTCAATTGTAGCACATGTACATCTTGTGCATTTCCTAGCTAATTGAAACATCAAAAGCAGTTCAGACAAATAAGAATAATAATCCCAATCTTACAAAGCCATACTTAATTAAAAATGTGTCTGTTCTTAGTTGTATTTGACGTTATTCAGGATGGCTGTTTGATGGCTGACTTTGACATTGACTGAACCAGCCAAGTGAGGTGCTTGGATCAACCTGTCACTGTATCCAGATGACGTATTCTCTTGCTTCTCAGGTAGATTTTGTTCCTGTTATCTCTTTACAAAGTTCCTTCCGTTTGAAAACCGTATGTAAATGTATTTTGTCCCAGTCGTTCTATACAATTTTTTTTACCTAAGAGGAGTGTTACAGCATTTTGATTTTCTTTCAAAGCAGTATTCCTGTGGTGATCATGAGATGATCAAATTATTTTTGTCTGTAATTGATTTGTAATAGAGAGCAAATGTCGAATTGTTAGAATTAGTTGCCATGTCACTGTAAATAAGTCACTACACTGATGCACCCTTTACATACAGATTGTTACTTTCAGTTTGAAACTGTGAAGACCTTTGATATATTTGTTTTTGACATTCCAAGTGCATTCTTTAACATAGAATTCATGTTCGTCATTGTATGTTATGTTATTAAGTTTGGCTTGACATACGTGGCTCTGACCAAATGCGAGAGCCTGGGATGGAGTTTTGCTAATCCAAAACAATGTTCCTTCGATTTAAAGAGAGGATTTAAAAGTGTTACAACTTTGATGTTTGTTTCTCCAGGGTATCTCGAGGACTGGTAATGACACAGTGTACTGCTAACGATCATGAAGACATCGAGAGAGATCTGGTGTTGACGATTTCTGTCTTGGAGATAATTGCATCTCTGAATCAAGGGAAAGGAGTATTAAATTTTGTTTTCTTATTTGTTTATGTTCTAGGCCAGATCTTGATGAATACTCAGGGGGTAACATATTACTCTGAACTGCTTCAGACATCGATTGGTAGGGATCTGAGAAATAGAAATGACCACTCCTAATTCTGTATACACTTGATACCAGTACCAAATATCCTGAGAATTGTGTGGATTTAATCCACAATATGTAAGAACTTTATCATCCAATACTTGGGTTGAACTTCATTTCACCAAATCGAAGTAGAGAAAATGCGCTGTCAATTGTAGCACATGTACATCTTTTGCATCTCTAGCTAATTTAAACATCAAACGCAGTTCAGACAAATAAGAATAATAATTCCCGTATTACTTATTTCAAACTTTGTCTGTTCTTAGTTGTATTTGACGTTATTCAGGTTGGCTGTTTGATGGCTGACTTGGACATTGACTGAACCAGCCAAGTGTGTTGCTTGGATCAACCTGTCACTGTATCCAGATGACTTATTCTCTGCTTTTCAGGTAGGTTTGGTTCCTGTTATCTCTTTACAAAGTTCCTTCAGTTTGAAAACTGTACGTTAATTGATTTTGTCCCAGTCGTTCTATACAAGTTTTTTGAGCTCTGAGGAGTGTTACAGCATTTTGACTTTTCTTTCAAAGCAGTATTCCTGTGGTGAACATGAGATGATCAAATTATTTTTGTCTGAAATTGATTCGTGCTGTCGACACAACAACTGAACTTTTTTGCAGGTGATTGTGACAACTGCTTTGATGTAGTAATCTGCTGCCAGTGTGGATCATGAAGATTACAGTGACATCATCATGGAATGAGGAGACAAACTTCCAAGTAGGTATTTACATCTTCTTTTTACCAGGTTCACTTATGGAATTGAAGGTGATATTTCTTCTGGAGATGAAATTGTGTGCATGAACTGTCAAACCCAAACCATTATTAACCATATCTTTGATGACACCAGCATTGGCCTAATTGTAGATAGCCTGTATGACTTTGGCTTTGCTGTCATGTGATATAAATTTTGTCCCCCAAAATCCACATGAATTTTTGTCCCCCCTAAAAAATATGAAACAAGTTGCTGATCGTGAGTGCGTTTTTGGGAAGTGGCATCAAACTGGCACCAACAAGCCCGAACTCAAAACCAAATTGTTTTCCTCTTTTTATGTTTGTTTAATTGTTTATCTCTGTCGTTGATTGCGAGGCGCTGTGTCTTTGTATAGCGCCATAAAAATGTCGCATGTTATTAAATAGTGCATTTTTTCAACATTTTTGAAGTCGTATGATCCACGTAAACTTTTGAGTTAAATTATGATTTTGATGTATTTCCAGTTGGCATCATGAGGAATGATTTGGTACAGACTGTTGCGATCGAAGGGAACTGTGAAGATTCGCTCTCATGCTGTGTTCTGTTGTCAACTTGGACCATTAATACATAAATGGAGGTTTGTCAAGGTACGCATAGAATCTTATTATTTACATCTCATTACCAAGTTAAGATATTTCCTGTTGGTGTAGATTTTTCAAGATTGTGACTCTATTCTTGATTCACAGCAAACATACATTGTGTATGCTGTTGAACTCTGGCCTTTTAGAAAACAAATTTGTTGAAGACTTTAAACGACAGCAAATGTTGAATTGTTAGAATAAGTTGCCCTGTCACTGTTAATTAGTCACTAGAATGATCTGCATTTTGGATACAGATTGATGCTAGGTGTTCGAAACTGTGAAGACCTTTGATATGATAATTGTTTTAAGTTATTAAGTTTGGCTGCCTGTTGACTGTGACTGCCGTAAACTAAACCATCTTGGGGAAAACGATTTCTGCAGTATTTTTACCTTTAACTTGAAAACTCCATTTATATGAGTGTCTGATAAATGTTGGCATTGTAATTGAGTTGTGAAAATGCTGTTAACTGATGAGTTCTAAGATTAAATAATTTTGTTTATGTTAGAATCATTTTGTAAATCAAATCTGTACCGGTCAAAATGTAATGTAGCCTGCTTAAATCTAAACCTTTCAAATATTCAACTTAAATGTAACTGTTTCTTTTCGTTCTTGGTCATATTATAGGATGAATAAAGTCATACAATTTGCATTTGGTCACGTGAAGAATCTGTACCACTACATGCAGTTCCAAGGCAGCTATTGCTTTACCACCGTTTTTCTGAAGGACTGTTTTTTCATGACGACTGCCCTCATCTCAGGCCGATTCGGAATTGGTTGCTACTGCTACGACTGTAGGCAGTATTTGATGCTGTTTGAGTACTCGTTAGCGAGGCTTTTAAGTTACACATTTTCATATCATGTATCTAGTTTTGAATTTCATTTAATGTTTGGTAGTAAATATTCTGTATGGCACACAGGGATAAAGTATATCAAATACTCATTGGTTTTATGTAATTGTAGCATATAGGAAGTATTTGAAGGTGTTTGAGTACTCGCTAACGATTTTTTTGTTGGTTTCAATTGTTCATGACATGTATCTGGTGTTAAATTATGTTGTGTAGCACACTGGGATAAGGTGTATCAAGTACACATTTTTTTTGTAAAATTAGCATTTAGGCAGTTTTTGATGGTGTTTGAATAAACGTTCATGAGGCTTTTAAATTACAAATGTTCATGATAGGTATCTAGTTTTGAATATCATTTATTTCGGGGTGGTAAATATTTTGTGTGGCACACAGGGATAAGGTACATCAAAAACTCATTAGATTTTTTTTATTGTAGCATGTATGCAGTATTTGAAGGTGTTAAAATACTCGTTAACAAGGTTCGTTTTTCAAATGTTCATGTTATGTATCTGGTTTTAATTTCATTACTTTTTTGTGGTAAATATGATGTGTAACACACTGGGATAAGGTGTAACAAATACGCATTGTTTTTTATGTAATTGTATGTTGGTAATGATGTTAACGATGTTTTTTAATTGCAAAAGGTCATGACATGTATCTGGTTAAATTTTTTGGTAAATATGCATCAAATGCGCATTGGTTTTATGTAATTGTAGCATGTAGGCAGTATTTGATGGTGTTTGAGTACTCGTCAACGAGGTTTTTTAAATTACAAATGTAAATGCGTGTATCTAGTGTTTAATTGTAAACATTTTTGTATGGTAATTTTTTGTATATCGGACTAGGTATATCAAATACGCATTGGTTTTATGTAATAGTAGTATGTAGGCAATGTTTGAGGGTGCTTGGAAACTCGTTAACAAGGTTTTTTGATTTAAAATATTCTTGACAAGTCTCTTGTGTTTAACTCTATGAAATTTTCTGTGGTAAATTTTTCTGTGAGGCACATTGGGATAAGGTGTATCAAAAATGCATCGGTCATATGTAATCTTAGCATGTAGGCAGTATTTAAAGTTGTTTTAGTACTCGTTATTGAGGTTTTTGTTTTAATTATTCATGACGTGTATCTTGTGTTTAATTATATAAACTTTTGTGGTATTTTTTTTAATATCACACTAGGATAAGGTGTATCAAATACACATGGGTCTTATGTAATTGTAGCAAAAAGGCAGTACTTGATGGAGTTTGAGTACATGTTAACGAGGTTAGACGTGTATCTTGTTTTGAATTATATTTAATTTTGTGTGGTACACATTTTGTGTGGCACACTGGGATAATGTGTATCAAAAACGCATAGGTCATTTCGTAATTTTACCAGGTAGGCAGTATTTGAAGTTTTTTTTTAGTATTCGTTAACAATTTGTATCAAATGTTCCTGATATGTATCACACTGGAATAAGGTGTATCAAATACGCATTGGTTTTATGTAATTGTAGTATGTAGGCAAAATTTGAAGGTGTTTCAGTCAGTACTCGTTAACGTGTTTTTCTTCAAATGTTCATGACATATATATGGTGTTTAATTATACAAATTTGTTGTGGTAAATATGATGTTGTAGCACACTGGGATAAGGTGTATCTAATACGCATTGGTTTTATGTAATTGTAGTATGTTGGAAGTATTTGAAGATGTTTGAGTACTTGTTAACGATGTTTTGTAATTGCAAATGTTCATGACATGTATCTGGTGTTTAACTTTATATAATGTTGTGTGGTAATATTTTTGGGGTAAATATGATGTTGTAGCACACTGGGATAAGGTGTATCAAATACGGATTGGTTTTATGCAATTGTAGTATGTAGGCAGTATTTGATGGTGTTTGAGTACATGTTAACGAGGTTTTTCTTTTTTAATAAAAATGTTCATGACGTGTATCTAGTCTTTAATTTTTTTTAAATTTTGTGTGGTACAAATTTAGTGTGGCACACTGGGATAAGGTGTATACAAAATGCATCGGTCATATGTAATTTTAAAATGTATGCAGTATTTGAAGGTGTTTGAGTACTCGTTAATGATTTTTTTAAACACAAAAGTTCATGACGTGTATCTAGTTTTGAATTTTGTTTAATTTTGTGTGGTAAATATTTTGTGTGGCACCAAGGGATAAGGTATATCAAAAACCTCATTGGTTTTTTGTAGTTGTGGCATGTAGGCAGTATTCGATGGTGTTTAAATACTCGTTAACGAGGTTTTCTAAAATAAAAATGTTCATGACGTGTATCTAGTTTTGAAATGTTTTAAATTTTGTGTGGCACCAATTTCGTGTGGCACACTGGGATAAGGTGTATCAAAAAGCGTGGGTCATATTTATTTTAGCAACTATGCAGTATTTGATGGTGTTTGAGTACTCGTTAATGATGTTTTTTAAATACAAAAGTACATGACGTGTATCTAGTTTTAAAATTTGTTTTATTTTGTGTGGTAAATATTTTGTGTGGCACACAGGGATAAGGTATATCAAAAAATCATTGTTTTTTGTAATAGTAGCATGCGGGCAGTATTTGAAGGTGTTTGAGTACTCGTTCACAAGTTTTTTTCCAAATGTTCATGACATGTATCTGGTTTTAATTTCATTAGTTTTTTAGGTAAGTAAGTTGTGTAGCACCCTGGGATAAGTGTATCAAATACGAATTGGTTTTATGTAATTCTAGTATGTTGGTAGTATTTGATGGTGTTTGAGTACTCGTTAATGATTTATTTTTAAATACAAAAGTTTATGACGTGTATCTAGTTTTGAATATCGTTTAATTTGTTGTAAATATTTTGTGTGACACACAGGGATAAGGTATATCAAAAACGCATTGGTTTTATTGATTGTAGCATGTAGGCAATATTTAAAGGTGTTTGAGTACTCGTTAACGATTTTGTTTTCAAATGTTCATGACATGTATCTGGTTTTAATTTCATAATTTTTGTGTGGTAAGTAAGTTGTGTGGCACACTGGGGTGAGGTGTATCAAATACGCATTGGTTTTATGTCATTGTATGTAGGCAATGTTTGAGGGTGTTTGAGTACTCGTTAACAAGGCTTTTTTAATTTAAAATTTTCTTGACTATCTTGTGTTTAATTATATCAAATTTTGTGTGGTAAAACTTTCTGTGTGGCACAGTTGGATAAGGTTGATCAAATACGCGTCGGTTTTATGCAATTGTGGCATGTAGGCGGTGTTTGAGTACTCGTTGATAATTTCAAATGTTCATGACAACCAATCTTACAAAGCCAGTTTTATTTTAAAATTTGTCTGTTCTTAGTTGTTTTTGACGTTGTTCAGGTTGGCTATTTGATGACTGACTGGGACAATGACTGAACGACCCAAATGAGTTGCTTGGATCAACCTGTCACCGTATCCAGATAACTCATTCTCTACTTCTCAGGTAGATTTTGTTCCTGTTATCTTTTTACAAAGTACGTTTGATAACTGTCTGTAAAGGTATTTTGTCCCACTCGTTGCATACAATCGTTTTTCCTATGGGGGAGTGTAGATCATTTGGATTTTTTTTAAAGCAGTATTCCTGTGGTGATCATGAGATGATCAAATAATGTCTGTAATTGATTTGTACTGATGAAACAACAACTGAACTGTTTTGCAGGTGATTGTGACAACTGCTTTGATTACAGTGACATCATCATGGAATGAGGAGACTAACATTTAGTTAGGTATTTACATTTTATTTTAACCAGGTTCACTATGGAATTTGAAGGTGATATTTTTCCCTGTAGTTGAAACTGTGTGCATGAACTGTCACACCCAAACCAGTCATAACAATATCTTTGATCGCACCAACATTGGCCTCATTGTAGATAGCCTGTATGAGATTGGTTTTGCTGTCATGTGGGATCATTTCCCCGCAAAAAAAAAAACCACATGAATTTTTGTCCCTCCTCCCCGAAAAAAGGTGGAACAAGTTGCTGATCGTCATTGATTTTGGGGATGCGGCATTTAATTGCCACCAACAAGCCCAAAATCAAAACCAATTTGCTTTCCTCTTGTTATGTTTTTTTTGTTTATCTCTGTCGTTGATTGTGAGGCGCTGTGTCTTTGTATAGCGCCATACTAATGTCCCATGTTATTAAAATGAGCATTCTCTTTACGACATTCTTGAAGTCGTATGATCCACGTAAACTTTTGAGTCAAAATTATGATTTTGATGTATTTCCAGTTGGCTTCATGAGGAATGATTTGGTACAGACTGTTGCGATCGAAGGGAACTGTGAAGATTTGCTCTCATGCTGTGTTCTGTTGCCAACTTGGACCATTACTACATAAATGGAGTTGTGTCAAGGTACAAATAGAACCTTATTATTTTCATCTCATCACCAAGTTAAGATCTCTTCTGTTGGTGTAGATTTTTCAACATTGTGAGTCTATTTTTGATTCACAGCAAATAAACATTGAGTATGCCGTTGAATTCGGGCCATTCTGAAAAACATCTCTTGAAGACTTCAAACGACAGCAAAAGGTGAATTGTTAGAAGTCACTATGCTGATGTACCCTTTGGGTACAGATTGTTGCTATCAGTTGGAAACTGTGAAGACCTTTGATATGATATTTGTTTTTGACATTCCAAGTACCTTCTTTAAATTAGAATTCATGTTCGTCATTCAATGACGGTCATTGTATAATATGGTATGTATATGTTTGACTGTTTGTTGACTGCCATTGCCGTTTACTAAATCATATTGATGGAGTGATTTTGTTTGATTGTAAAAAATGTTTCACAGCTTGACATACGTGGCTCTGACCGAATGTGAGAGCCTGGGGTGGAGTTTTGCTCATCCAAAACTATTTTCCTTCATTTTAAAGAGGATGTTTACAAGTGTTCCAACTTTGATTTTTGTTTCTCCAGGGTATCTCGAGGACTGGTAATGACACAGTGTAATGCTAACGATCATGGATATATCGAGAGAGATCTGGTGTTGACGATTTCTGTCTTGGATATAATTGCATCTCTGAATCAAGGAAAAGGAGTATCAAATTGTGTTTTCTTATTTGTTTATGTTCTAGGCCTGGTCTCGATGAATACTGAGGGGGTAACATATTACTGTGAACTGCTTCAGACATCGATTGGTAGGGATCTGAGAAATAGAAATGACCACTGCTAATTCTGTATACACTTGATACCAGTACCAAATATCCTGAGAATTGTGTGGATTTAATCCACAATATGTAAAAACTTTATCATCCAATACTTGGGTTGAAAATCATTTCACCAAATCAAAGTAAACAAAATGTGCTGTCAATTGTAGCACATGTACATCTTGTGCATTTCCTAGCTAATTGAAACATCAAAAGCAGTTCAGACAAATAAGAATAAAAATCCCAATCTTACAAAGCCTTACTTAATTAAAAATGTGTCTGTTCTTAGTTGTATTTGACGTTATTCAGGATGGCTGTTTGATGGCTGACTTTGACATTGACTGAACCAGCCAATTGATCAACCTGTCACTGTATCCAAATGACTCATTCTCTGCTTCTCAGGTAGGTGTTGTTACTGTTATCTCTTTACAAAGTTCCATCCTTTGAAAACTGTATGTAAATGTATTTTGTCCCAGTCGTTCTGCACAAGTTGTTTTACCTAAGAGGAGTATTACATCATTTTCATTTTCTCAAAGCAGTATTCCTGTGGTGATCATGAGATGATAAAATTAGTTTTGTCTGTAATTAATTCGTACTGACGACACAACAACTGAACTGTTTTGCAGGTGATTGTGACAACTGCTTTGATGTAGTAATCTGCTGCCAGTGGGGATCATGAAGATTACAGTGACATCATCATGGAATGAGGAGACTAACTTCCAAGTAGGTAATTACATCTTCTTTTTACCAGGTTCACTTATGGAATTTGAAGGTGATATTTCCTCTGGAGTTGAAATTGTGTGCATGAACTGTCAAACCCAAACCATTATTAACAATATCTTTGATGACACCAACATTGGCCTCATTGTAGGCCTAGATAGCCTGTATGTCTTTGGTTTTGCTGTCATGTGAAATCAATTTTTTCCCCAAAAATCCACATGAATTTTTGTCCCCCCTAACAAATATGGAACAAGTTGCTGATCGTGAGTGCTTTTTGGGGAAGCGGCATCAAACTGCCACCAACAAGCCCAAACTCAAAACCAAATTGTTTTCCTCTTTTTATGTTTTTTGTTCATCTCTGTCGTAATAAGTTGCCCTGTAACTGTAAATAAGTCACTACACTGATGCACTCTTTACATACAGATTGTTACTTTCAGTTTGAAACTGTGAAGACCTTTGATATGATATTTGTTTTTGACATTCCAAGTGCATTCTTTAACATAGAATTCATGTTCGTCATTGTATGTTATGTTATTAAGTTTGGCTTGACATACGTGGCTCTGACCAAATGCGAGGGCCTGGCATGGAGTTTTGCTCATCCTAAACAATGTTCCTTCATTTTAAAGAGGTTTAAAAGTGTTACAACTTTGATTTTTGTTTCTCCAGGGTATCTCGAGGACTGGTACTGACACAGTGTACTGCTAACGATCATGGATATATCGAAAGAGATCTGGTGTTGACGAGTTTTGTCTTGGAGATAATTGCATCACTGAATCAAGGAAAGGAGTATCAAACTTTGTTTTCTTAATTGTTTGTTTTAGGCCAGGTCTCGATGAATACTGAGGGGGTAACATTTTACTCTGAACTGCTTCAGACATCGATTGGTAGGGATCTGAGAAATAGAAATGACCACTGCTAATTCTGTATACATTTGATACCAGTACCAAATATCCTGAGAATTGTGTGGATTTAATCCACAATATGTAAGAACTTTATCATCCAATATTTGGGTTGAAAATCATTTCACCAAATCAAAGTAAACAAAATGTGCTGTCAATTGTAGCACATGTACATCTTGTGCATTTCCTAGCTAATTGAAACATCCAAAGCAGTTCAGACAAATAAGAATAATAATCTCAATCTTACAAAGCCATACTTAATTAAAAATGTGTCTGTTCTTAGTTGTATTTGACGTTTTTCAGGATGGCTGTTTGATGGCTGACTTCGACATTGACTGAACCAGCCAATTTAGTTGCTGGGATCAACCTGTCACTGTATCCAAATGACTCATTCTCTGCTTCTCAGGTAGGTGTTGTTCCTTTTATCTCTTTACAAAGTTCCATCCTTTGAAAACTGTATGTAAATGTATTTTGTCCCAGTCGTTCTGCACAAGTTGTTTTACCTAAGAGGAGTGTTACATCATTTTGATTTTCTTTCAAAGCAGCATTCCTGTGGTGATCATGAGATGATAAAATTAGTTTTGTCTGTAATTAATTCGTACTGACGACACAACAACTGAACTGCTTTGCAGGTGATTGTGACAACTGCTTTGATGCTGTATTCTGCTGCCAGTGTGGATCATGAAGATTACAGTGACATCATCATGCTATGAGGAGACTAACTTCCAGGTAGGTATTTACATCTTCTTTTTACCAGGTTCACTTATGGAATTTGAAGGTGATATTTCCTCTGGAGTTGAAATTGTGTGCATGAACTGTCAAGCCCAAACCATTATTAACCATATCTAAGATGACACTAACATTGGCCTCATTGTAGAGAGCCTGTATGACTTTGGCTTTGCTGTCATGTGATATAAATTTTGTCCCCAAAAATCCACATGAATTTTTGTCCCCCCAAAAATATGGAACAAGTTGCTGGTCGTGAGTGCGTTGGGAAGCGGTATGAAACTGCCACCAACAAGCCCGAACTCAAAACCAAATTGTTTTCCTCTTTTTATGTTTTTTTTTAAATCTTTGTTGTTGATTGTGAGGTGCTGTGTCTTTGTAGAGCGCCATATTAATGTCACATGTTATTAAATTGAGCATTTTTGCCACATTTTTGAAGTCTTACGGATCCACGTAAACTTTTGAGTTAAATTATGATTTTGATTTATTTCCAGGTGGCATCATGAGGAATGGTTTGGTACAGACTGTTGCGATCGAAGGGAACTGTGAAGATTCGCTCTCATGCTGTGTTATTTTCTCAACTTGGACCATATTCATAAACGGAGGTGTGTCAAGGTACGAATAGAATCTTATTATTTACATCTCATTACCAAGTTAAGATATTTCCTGTTGGTGTAGATTTTTCAAGATTGTGACTCTATTCTTGATTCACAGTAAACATACATTGTGTATGCTGTTGAACTCTGGCCTTTTAGAAAACAAATTTGTTGAAGACTTTAAACGACAGCAAATGTTGAATTGTTAGAATAAGTTGCCCTGTCACTGTAAATAAGTCACTAGAATGATCTGCATTTTGGATACAGATTGATGCTAGGTGTTCGAAACTGTGAAGACCTTTGATATGATAATTGTTTTAAGTTATTAAGTTTGGCTGCCTGTTGACTGTGACTGCCGTAAACTAAACCATCTTGGGGAAAACAATTTCTGCAGTATTTTTACCTTTAACTTGAAAACTCCATTTATATGAGTGTCTGATAAATGTTGGCATTGTAATTGAGTTGTGAAAATGCTGTTAACTGGTGAGTTCTAAGATTAAATAATTTTGTTTATGTTAGAATCATTTTGTAAGTCAAATCTGTACTGGTCAAAATGTAATGTAGCCTGCTTAAATCTAAACCTTTCAAATATTCAACTTAAATGTAACTGTTTCTTTTCGTTCTTGGTCATATTATAGGATGAACAAAGTCATACAATTTGCAGTTGGTCATGTGAAGAATCTGTACCACTACATGCAGTTCCAAGGCAGCTATTGCTTCACCACCGTTTTTCTGAAGGACTGTTTTTTCATGACGACTGCCCTCCTCTCATGCCAATTCGGAATTGGTTGCTACCGCTACGTCTGTAGGCAGTATTTGATGCTGTTTGAGTACTCGTTAACAAGGCTTTTAAGTTACACATTTTCATATCATGTATCTAGTTTTGAATTTTATTTAATGTTTGGTAGTAAATATTCTGTATGGCACACAGGGATAAAGTATATCAAATACTCATTGGTGTTATGTAATTGTAGCATATAGGCAGTATTTGAAGGTGTTTGAGTACTCGCTAACGATTTTTTTGTTGGTTTCAATTGTTCATGACATGTATCTGGTGTTAAATTATGTTGTGTAGCACACTGGGATAAGGTGTATCAAATACACATTGTTTTTTTTTGTAAAAGTAGCATTTAGGCAGTCTTTGATGGTGTTTGAATAAACGTTCATGAGGCTTTTAAATTACAAATGTTCATGATAGGTATGATTAGTTTTGAATATCATTTATTTTGGGGTGGTAAATATTTTGTGTGGCACACAGGGATAAGGTATATCAAAAACTCATTAGATTTTTTTTATTGTAGCATATATGCAGTATTTGAAGGTGTTTAAATACTTGTTAACAAGGTTCGTTTTTCAAATGTTCATGTTATGTATCTGGTTTTAATTTCATTACTTTTTTGTGGTAAATATGATGTGTAACACACTGGGATAAGGTGTAACAAATACGCATTGTTTTTTATGTAATTGTATGTTGGTAATGATGTTTACGATGTTTTTTAATTGCAAAAGGTCATGAGATGTATCTGGTTACATTTTTTGGTAAATATGTATCAAATGCGCATTGTTTTTATGTAATTGTAGCATGTAGGCAGTATTTGATGGTGTTTGAGTACTCGTCAACGAGATTTTTTAATTACAAATGTAAATGCGTGTATCTAGTTTTTAATTGTAAACATTTTTGTATGGTAATTTTTGTATATCGGTCTAGGATAAGGTATATCAAATACCATTGGTTTTATGTAACAGTAGTATGTATGCAATGTTTGAGGGTGTTTGGGTACTCGTTAACAAGGTTTTTTAATTTAAAATATTCGTACTTGATGGAGTTTGAGTACATGAGATATGTAGCCCACTGGGATAAGGTGTATCAAATACGCATTAGTTTCAGGTAATTGTATTATGTTTGCAATATTTGACGTTGTTTGAGTACTTGATAACGATGTTTTTTGATACAAATGGTCATGATATGTATCTGGTGTTTAATTATATTAATTTTGTTTGGTAAAAATGTTGTGTAACACACTGGAATAAGGTGTATCAAATACGCATTGGTTTTATGTAATAGTAGTATGTAGGCAATATTTGAGCGTGTTTGGGTACTCGTTAACAAGGTTTCTTAATTTAAAATGTATCTTGTGTTTAATTCTATGAAATTTTGTGTGGTAAATTTTTCTGTGTGGCACATTGGGATAAGATGCATCAAATACGCATCGTTTTTTTGTAGTTGTGGCATGTAGGCAGTATTTGATGTTGTTTGAGTATTCGTTTACAAGGTGTTTTTAATACGTTCATGACATGTATCTGGTTTTAATTTCATTAATTTTTTAGGTAAGTAAGTGTGTAGCACACCGGGATAAGTGTATGAAATACGCATTGGTTTTGTGTAATTGTAGTTTGTAGGTAATATTAGATGGTGGATGAGTACTCGTTAACGATTTTTTTTTATTAAAGAAAAATGTTCATGACGTGTATCTGCTGTTTAATTTTACTAATTTGTTTTGGTTAATATGTTATGTAACACACTGGGATAATGTATATCGATTACGCATAAGTTTTTCTGTTATTGTAGTATGTTGTAACAAAAAGCATCGGTCATAATTAATTTGAGCAACTAGGCAATATTTAAAGATGTTTGAGTACTCGTTAATGACGTTTTTCACGCAGAAGTTCATGACGTGTATCTAGTTTTGAATTTTGTTTAATTTTGTATGGTAAATATTTTGTGTGGCACACAGGAATAAGGTATTTCAAAAAATCATTGTTTTTTGTAATTATAGCATGCGGGCAGTATTTGAAGGTGTTTGAGTACTCGTTCACAAGTTTTTTTGTCTGAAATGCTCATGACATGTAACTGGTTTAAATTTCATTAATATATTAGGTAAGTAAGTTGTGTAGCACACTGGGATAAGTGTATCAAATACGCATCGGTTTAATGTAATTGTAGTATGTAGGCAATATTTGATGGTGTTTGAGTACTCGTTAACGATTTTGTTTTCAATGTTCATGACATTTATCTAGTGTTTAATTATATTAAATGTTTTGTGGTAAATATGATGTGTAACACACTGGGATAAGGTGTATCAAATACGCATTGGTTTTATGCAATAGTAGTATGTAGGCAATATTTGAGGGTGTTTGGGTACTCGTTAGCAAGGTTTTTTAATTTAAAATATTCGTGACATGTATCTTGTGTTTAATTCTATGAAATTTTGTGTGGTAAATTTTTCTGTGTGGCACATTGGGATAAGGTACATCAAATACCCATCGGTTTTTTGTAGTTGTGGCATGTAGGCAGTATTTGATGTTGTTTGAGTATTCGTTCACAAGGTTTTTTCTGAGATGCTCATGACATGTATCTTGTTTAAATTTCATTAATATATTAGGTAAGTAAGTTGTGTAGCACACTGGGATAAGTGTATCAAATATGCATCGGTTTTATGTAATTGTAGTATGTAGGCAATATTTGAGTGTGTTTGGGTACTCGTTAGCAAGGTTTTTTAATTAAAATATTCGTGACATGTATCTTGTGTTTTATTCTATGAAATTTTGTGTGGTAAAATTGTCTTTGTGGCAAATTGGGATAAGGTACATCAATACGCATCGGTTTTATGTAGTTGTGGCATGTAGGCAGTATTTGATGTTTGAGTATTCGTTAACAAGGTGTTTTTAATACGTTCATGACATGTATCTGGCTTTAACTTCATTAATTTTTTAGGTAAGTAAGTTGTGCAGCACACCGGGATAAGTGTATGAAATACGCATTGGTTTTGTGTAATTGTAGTATGTAGGTAATTTAAAATTTTTCTGTGTGGCACATTGGGATAAGATGCATCAAATACGCATCGGTTTTTTGTAGTTGTGGCATGTAGGCAGTATTTGATGTTGTTTGAGTATTCGTTTACAAGGTGTTTTTAATACGTTCATGACATGTATCTGGTTTTAATTTCATTAATTTTTTAGGTAAGTAAGTGTGTAGCACACCGGGATAAGTGTATGAAATACGCATTGGTTAACTATTTTGTGTGGCACACAGGAATAAGGTATATCAAAAACTCATTGTTTTTTGTAATTGTAGCATGTGGGCAGTATTTGAAGGTGTTTGAGTACTCGTTCAGAAGTTTTTTCTCAAATGTTCATGACATGTATCTGGTTTAAATTTCATTATGTTAGGTAAGTTAGTTGTGTAGCACACTGGGATAAGTGTATCAAATACGCATCGGTTTTATGTAATTGTATGTAGGCAATTATTTGATGGTGTTTGTGGTAAATGTTTTGTGGTAAATATGATGTGTAACACACTGGGATAAGGTGTATCAAATACGCATTGGTTTTATGTAATAGTAGTATATGTAGGCAATATTTGAGGGTGTGTGGGTACTCGTTAACAAGGTTTTTTAATTAAAAATATTCGTGACATGTATCTTGTGTTTAATTCTATGAAATTTTGTGTGGTAAATTTTTCTGTGTGGCAGACTGGGATAAGGTACATCAAATACGCATCGGTTCCATTGTAGTTGTGGCATGTAGGCAGTATTTGATGTTGTTTGAGTATTCGGTAACAAGGTGTTTTTAATACGTTCATGACATGTATCTGGTTTTAATTTCATTAATGTTTTAGGTTAGTAAGTTGTGTAGCACACAGAGAATTTTGGCTTTTTCCCGTGTGTATGTGACAGATGTAGAAAGCCCTAGTGTTTATGTTAGAGTTAATTACCCTTCCACTGCTTATATTTCCCTTTAAGCTCTTCTAGCACCCCTTTAGTTAAATTCTTAGGAATGCTTTCTTGTATAAACAATGAACCCTTGCATAATCCTTGGTAGTGTGGTTAGTCAGCCCTGTAGTTTATTTTAGATAGCAGCCTGGCAGCGCAAGGGAAACATTCCATTTTATTTGTCTTGTATATGTTCAAAGTTTGCCTGTTTCCAGTTTCTCCTGGTATGGACACGGTTTTAAAGCCATTTTTATTTTAATCTGCACCTTTCTTTGGCACTGTGTTTTTAGGTTTCTATTTGTTTTTTGGGGGTTTCTATGGTCTTTTTATCACTGTGTTAACTGTGTTTTGAATGGTTTCTATGTGTTTTTTATCACTGAGTTCTACTTCTAGGTTGAGTTTGTTAATTTGATCTGAGTTTAGGGTTCAGTGGGTTTTCTTTTGCTTTTAAAGTTAAGGTTTCAAAAAGATCAGTTTTTATGTCCAAAGGTGTTTTTATTGTTTTTTTAGTATTTGTTATTACTGTATTTCAATCACTGGTTTTGCATTTGGTCATTGATTTTTAATCAATAATCCATTTTCTCGAGTAAACGATAAAAGGCTTTAAACTTGGCACATAGCTCCCTTGTGTTTGCTCCTGCTTGGCTCTCGTGAGTCATGGTAAGACTGGTATTCCTGTCTAGGTTTTTCCCTTTCGGCTTTACACTGTTGTGTGTTGTGTGCGTTTGAGATCACAGATTGTAGCCTGTGAATTTATGTAGTTAGGACAACCAATGAGAGCAAGGCTCTGGTAAGGTTGTTTGGCTGGTTTTACAAGGTTGACCAATAAGGATTGGTCTTGCAAATGAATGGCTGAAAGTTTTGCGGGAGCAAAATTATATTGTCACTTTGTCACAGCTTATGTTTGCGGAAACTTTTCAACCTACCTCCTCCCCTTACAGTCCACCTTTGGTAATACCATGGTTCGAAGCTGAACACTCTGGGTGCACAAGCATATTTCTTGGTTTTCACTATGATACAGAGGAGTAAATTACATAATATTGTACTGGGCATGTGTGTTTGTTTTATTCGGGTTGCATGTGGTGAATCCATTCATCAGGTTGGCATGAGGTAGCAAGCTTGGGGCCAGCATACGTTCTCATTTTTCCCACAGGGTTTTGAGTTTTCGTATCCGGCTACTATCCCGATTGGATCTCGCATGCAACTCGGTGTTTGTTGTTGGTTTGTTGTGTGTTTGTTTTTGTGCAGATGATCTTTCCATCAAGGGAACTTGATATACAATGGTAATGAAGTACTAGATAAAGCAGGGAAAAGGGACGTGTTTAGTGGTTTTAAGACAGTTAATTAAACAGTTGAGAAATATAAAATTTATCCAGATTTTTATATGATGTGGTAGTGTTAACTCTAACTGTACATATGGTGATATTCACTAATTGTGCGATGTATTATTGCGTTTTTTGTCGGAAAATGACAGTTTTTGTTGGGGGTCTAAGTTAATGTCATAAAATACCACACGTTTTATTATAGCTACATTAACAATATCAGAAGGTTAAATTTTAGCATGTACAGGTAATTCCAAGGGCTACTTTTACCTGTACCCTTGTTCGTGCCAACTTGGAAAAATGCAAATGTTTATTACCATATGTCATTTTAAATTACACTATTATTTTACTTTATGTAATGTTAGAATCATATAGTGCCCTTCCGTACCGTTGGGGCTATGTATTTCCCCTTGTGCGTTCCTACTTAGGGGGGCAAATTCTAACTTAAAACACTAGGTAATTTAGTCACTTTTTGTAGTGCCCGTCGGTTCCGTTGGGGCTACAGTTATCCCCTGAGACTTCCACTTTGGGGAATGAGTACAAGTGTTATGTTCAAATTTAAGTTGATACATTTTGTTTGTTCCTGTACAATGGTTTGTTGTATGTACTAACAAGGCAAGGTGCGTTTGTGTTGTTCCAATGAATTTGTGCCCGGGTTGCCGGTGTGCTCTTCGGTCCCGGTGTGCTCTTCGGTCCCGGTGTGCTCTTCGGTCCCGGTGTGCCCGGCGTGTCATGTAGTGTTGTGTTTGTACAGTTTTGAATGTGGGTATGGACAAATGAGTCCATATATAAATGTTGGAAGGGTGTGGTGCCCACAATGGTATGGCCACAATGGTTTGGACGTGGTAGTCCATTTGTGTTTTGATTGGACATGGTAGTCCAAAAGTGTTTTGGGCCGATGGTAGTCCTCAAAATTTGTGTAGTAATGTATTTGTTGATGTGTGTCTGTTTAGCCGGTTTGCCCTGTGTCTGGTATCCGGCTCCTTGCCTACTACTACTAAATCTCCTTAGGTAAACATTTCACAATTGGGTGTGTGTGAATAAATCCAGCTTTTAAGCTGTGGCAAAAATCAAGTTGCTTGTGATACGTTGCCAATATGATGTCCGAGTATATTGTTATTTTTTATTGAAGAAACCTACATTTTGAGTCTTTGTCCCACTTTGTCCCATTACCTGGCGTCTTCACACTGTTCGATCCTTTAGATTAAGTGAGTTTCCCCAAGCAAGCGTTTATTTTATTTAGTTTATTGTAGCGGTCCATTTTTCCAAGTTACATGTACTTGACGTTACTAGGCATTCTTCACTTACACAGCTAGCGCAGAAATTCTGCGCTTGCAAAATAAGCGGAGAATGGTGACCGTAAGGGTGGATTTGGGCAGATAACCAGAGCCATGAAATTGGGCTCATTCATTTAAATGAGGGTTAGTTCACTTTGTATGTAAGTTGTGAGACCCAGGCCCAAATTCATGGCTCTGCTTACCAAAAGCAAAGAATGAACGCTTATGGAAGCAGATAATTCCGTGCTTACGTCAAGCGTATTTCAGGGGTTAGTAGAGAATTTAGGCTTGTGCGTGTGTGTACTTGACGTAACTAGGCATTCTTTGCTTACACAGCTAGCGCAAAAATTTGACGCTTGCATACAAGTGGAGAATGGTTTTCGTAAGCATGGATTTCGGCAGTAACCTGAGAGCCATGAAATTGGGCTGACATACTTTATAGGCTAAGTTGTGAGACCCAGGCCCAAAATCATAGCTCTGCTTATCAAAAGCAAAGACTGAACGCTTACGGTAGCAGAGAATTCCGTGTTCACGTTAAGCGTATTTCAGGGGTTAGTAGGACATTTTGGCTTGTGCACGTGTGTACTTGACGTAACTAGGCATGCTTCATTTACACAGCTAGCGCAGAAATTGAATGCTTGCAAAGTAAGCGTAGAATGGTGTCCGTAAGCATGGATTTCGACAGTAACTGGAGAGCCATGAAATTGGGCTCACATACTTATAGGCTAAGTTGTGAGACCCAGTCCCAAATTAATGGTTCTGCTTACCAAAAGCAAAGAACAAACGCTTACGGAAGCGGATAATTCTGTGCTTACGTGAAGCGTAGTTCAGGGGTTAGCAGAGAGGGTTTGTTTTTTCCTGTGTGTACTTGACGTAACTAGGCATTCTTCGCTTACACAGCTAGCGCAGAAATTCAACGCTTGCAAAGTAAGCGTAGAAAGGTGACCGTAAGCATGGATTTCGACAGTAACTGGAGAGCCATGAAATTGGGCAGACATACTTATACACTAAGTTGTGAGACCCAGTCCCAAATTAATGGTTCTGCTTACCAAAAGCAAAGAACAAACGCTTACGGAAGCACAGAATTCAGTGCTTACGTGAAGCGTAGTTCATAGGTTAGCAGAGAGGGTTGTTTTTTTTCCTGTGTGTACTTGGCGTAAGTAGGCATTCTTGGCTAACACAGGTAGCGCAGAAATTCAACGCTTGTGAAAAAAGGGTAGATAGGTTACCGTAAGCATATAATTCAGCATTAACCAGAGAGCCATGAAATTGGGCTGACACACTTTATAGGCTAAGTTGTGAGACCCAGGCCCAAATTCATGGCTGTGCTTACCAAAAGCAAAGAACGAATGGTTACGGAAGCAAAGAATTTTGTGCTTACGTGAAGCGTAGTTCAGGGGTTAGCAGAGAGGGTTTGTTTTTTCCTGTGTGTACTTGACGTAACTAGGCATTCTTCGCTTACACAGCTAGCGCAGAAATTCAACGCTTGCAAAATAAGGGTAGAATGGTTTTCGTAACCTGGATTTCGGCAGTAACCAGAAAGCCATGAAATTGGGCTGACACACTTTATAGGCTAAGTTGTGAGACCCAGGCCAAAATTCATGGCTCTGCTTACCAAAATCAAAGAACAAACGCTTACCAAAGCAGAGACTTCCGTGCTAACGTCAAACGTAGTTCATGGGTTAGCAGAGAATTGTGTTGTTCCCGTTTGTACTTGACGTATCTAGGCATTTTTTGCTGACACAGTTAGCGCAGAAATTCAACGCTGGCAAAAGAAGGGTAGAATGGTGACCCTAAGCCTGGATTTTTGCAGTAACCAGATCCATGAAATTGAGCTATTTTGTAGTTCACTTTATACGCTAAGTTGTGAGACTCGGGCCCAAATTCATGGCTGTGCTTACCAAAAGCAAATAACGAATGCTTGCGGAAGCAGAGAATACCGTGCTTACGTCAAGTGTAGTTCAGGTGTTAGCAGAAAGGTTTTTTTTCCCATGTGTACTTGACGTAAGTAGGTATTCTTCGCTTACACAGCTAGCGTAGAAATTCAACGCTTGCAAAATAAGGGTCGAATGGTTTTCGTAAGCATGGATTTGGGCAGTAACCAGAGCCATGAAATTGGGCTCATTCGGAGTAGTTCACTTTTTATGCTAAGTTGTGAGACCCAGGCCCAAATTCATGTTTCTGCTTACCGAAATTAAAGAACGAACGCTTACGGAAGCAGAGAGTTCCGTGCTTACGTGAAGCGTAGTTCAGGGGTTAGCAGAGAATTATGTTTTTCCTGTTTGTACTTGACGTAACTAGGTTTTTTTTTGCTTACACAGTTAGCGCAGAATTGAACGCTGGCAAAAGAAGTGTAGAATGTTGACCGTAAGCATGGATTTGGGTAGTAACCAGAGCCATGAAAATGGGCTCATTCGGAGTAGTTCACTTTATACGCTAAGTTGTGAGACCCAGGCCCAACATGTGTATAAATTATAATCAAGTCATTTGTGTTGTTCCTTTGACATGTGAAGATGTTAAAGATTTGTTGGTAGTGAAGTAAGAAAAAGTAGTACCCACAAATTGAATGTATCTAAATAAGTTTTACAGTATATCTTTCGACCTGAATCATTTTTCCCCCTCATACTGGGACAATATCTGTGACTTTTCCTATTTTTTACAATGATATCCCACCCACCACATGCGGGGACTGTGATTGTGGAAGTGCTGTGTAAAATGTCCCGCATGGTGTTGCCGGTGTCTGTCCAGGGATGTACCGAAAATAAAATTGCCCCGCCCGGTTTTGAATTAGGCAGGTAGGGTGATATTGCCTGGACTTTATGACGTTGTGTCAATTTTACCTCCCAAGCCAAGTCGTCGGTATCGTTTTTAGGCCCTTGGAAATAATGATATCTCGGGGCGCAAGTAATCAGATGTATTGACTTCTGTACGTCATGGTAAGAGCGCCCTCAATATTGTCATTGAGAATATGCTTGTTTGTGATTGGTGACATACTGAAGTGACAAGTGATTATTGTGCATGTTAATTTCATCAATTTTGTGCTAAAAATATGCCTAAAACGCTAGAATGAGTGTTTTTTTTTTGTGTTTCCTGTGTGAATTTTCGAACCCAATGTTTGTGGGATAGTTTGTGCAGTGTATAATGACGTTGTGTGTTAAAAATATGTTGGAATAGTTGAATTTGTTGTGAACTTGTGGTCCTATGATTGTGCTGTATGTGGAATGATAATGATATATATAGCAAAATTGTTGCGGATGATAGTGTGAACAAGTCGAGCCACATTGAACAAGTTGCGATGAGTAATAACGTTTCTGCGGTAACTTATTAGGACTAATGTTAATATCCTCCCGTTGGAGGGATTTACAGCCTTCCCGTATTGTTGTGTTCTAAAAGTTCTGATAAAAACAGATCGTGTGAGGACGGCTTCTGAAAAGGGACACATCGTATGAGGAAGGTTCAAAATACAAATACTGTGGGATACTGGTGGGAGGGGCTGCACTAATTTTGTATGACAGTAATGGTAAAATTGCCAGATTGACGAACCGTATGAAAAACATAAAATTTTTTTAGGGTTAGGGTTAGGGTTAGGGTTAGGGTTAGGGTTAGGGTTAGGGTTAGGGTTAGGGTTAGGGTTAGGGTTAGGGTTAGGGTTAGGGTTAGGGTTAGGGTTAGGGTTAGGGTTAGGGTTAGGGTTAGGGTTAGGGTTAGGGTTAGGGTTAGGGTTAGGGTTAGGGTTAGGGTTAGGGTTAGGGTTAGGGTTAGGGTTAGGGTTAGGGTTAGGGTTAGGGTTAGGGTTAGGGTTAGGGTTAGGGTTAGGGTTAGGGTTAGGGTTAGGGTTAGGGTTAGGGTTAGGGTTAGGGTTAGGGTTAGGGTTAGGGTTAGGGTTAGGGTTAGGGTTAGGGTTAGGGTTAGGGTTAGGGTTAGGGTTAGGGTTAGGGTTAGGGTTAGGGTTAGGGTTAGGGTTAGGGTTAGGGTTAGGGTTAGGGTTAGGGTTAGGGTTAGGGTTAGGGTTAGGGTTAGGGTTAGGGTTAGGGTTAGGGTTAGGGTTAGGGTTAGGGTTAGGGTTAGGGTTAGGGTTAGGGTTAGGGTTAGGGTTAGGGTTAGGGTTAGGGTTAGGGTTAGGGTTAGGGTTAGGGTTAGGGTTAGGGTTAGGGTTAGGGTTAGGGTTAGGGTTAGGGTTAGGGTTAGGGTTAGGGTTAGGGTTAGGGTTAGGGTTAGGGTTAGGGTTAGGGTTAGGGTTAGGGTTAGGGTTAGGGTTAGGGTTAGGGTTAGGGTTAGGGTTAGGGTTAGGGTTAGGGTTAGGGTTAGGGTTAGGGTTAGGGTTAGGGTTAGGGTTAGGGTTAGGGTTAGGGTTAGGGTTAGGGTTAGGGTTAGGGTTAGGGTTAGGGTTAGGGTTAGGGTTAGGGTTAGGGTTAGGGTTAGGGTTAGGGTTAGGGTTAGGGTTAGGGTTAGGGTTAGGGTTAGGGTTAGGGTTAGGGTTAGGGTTAGGGTTAGGGTTAGGGTTAGGGTTAGGGTTAGGGTTAGGGTTAGGGTTAGGGTTAGGGTTAGGGTTAGGGTTAGGGTTAGGGTTAGGGTTAGGGTTAGGGTTAGGGTTAGGGTTAGGGTTAGGGTTAGGGTTAGGGTTAGGGTTAGGGTTAGGGTTAGGGTTAGGGTTAGGGTTAGGGTTAGGGTTAGGGTTAGGGTTAGGGTTAGGGTTAGGGTTAGGGTTAGGGTTAGGGTTAGGGTTAGGGTTAGGGTTAGGGTTAGGGTTAGGGTTAGGGTTAGGGTTAGGGTTAGGGTTAGGGTTAGGGTTAGGGTTAGGGTTAGGGGTTAGGGTTAGGGTTAGGGTTAGGGTTAGGGTTAGGGTTAGGGTTAGGGTTAGGGTTAGGGTTAGGGTTAGGGTTAGGGTTAGGGTTAGGGTTAGGGTTAGGGTTAGGGTTAGGGTTAGGGTTAGGGTTAGGGTTAGGGTTAGGGTTAGGGTTAGGGTTAGGGTTAGGGTTAGGGTTAGGGTTAGGGTTAGGGTTAGGGTTAGGGTTAGGGTTAGGGTTAGGGTTAGGGTTAGGGTTAGGGTTAGGGTTAGGGTTAGGGTTAGGGTTAGGGTTAGGGTTAGGGTTAGGGTTAGGGTTAGGGTTAGGGTTAGGGTTAGGGTTAGGGTTAGGGTTAGGGTTAGGGTTAGGGTTAGGGTTAGGGTTAGGGTTAGGGTTAGGGTTAGGGTTAGGGTTAGGGTTAGGGTTAGGGTTAGGGTTAGGGTTAGGGTTAGGGTTAGGGTTAGGGTTAGGGTTAGGGTTAGGGTTAGGGTTAGGGTTAGGGTTAGGGTTAGGGTTAGGGTTAGGGTTAGGGTTAGGGTTAGGGTTAGGGTTAGGGTTAGGGTTAGGGTTAGGGTTAGGGTTAGGGTTAGGGTTAGGGTTAGGGTTAGGGTTAGGGTTAGGGTTAGGGTTAGGGTTAGGGTTAGGGTTAGGGTTAGGGTTAGGGTTAGGGTTAGGGTTAGGGTTAGGGTTAGGGTTAGGGTTAGGGTTAGGGTTAGGGTTAGGGTTAGGGTTAGGGTTAGGGTTAGGGTTAGGGTTAGGGTTAGGGTTAGGGTTAGGGTTAGGGTTAGGGTTAGGGTTAGGGTTAGGGTTAGGGTTAGGGTTAGGGTTAGGGTTAGGGTTAGGGTTAGGGTTAGGGTTAGGGTTAGGGTTAGGGTTAGGGTTAGGGTTAGGGTTAGGGTTAGGGTTAGGGTTAGGGTTAGGGTTAGGGTTAGGGTTAGGGTTAGGGTTAGGGTTAGGGTTAGGGTTAGGGTTAGGGTTAGGGTTAGGGTTAGGGTTAGGGTTAGGGTTAGGGTTAGGGTTAGGGTTAGGGTTAGGGTTAGGGTTAGGGTTAGGGTTAGGGTTAGGGTTAGGGTTAGGGTTAGGGTTAGGGTTAGGGTTAGGGTTAGGGTTAGGGTTAGGGTTAGGGTTAGGGTTAGGGTTAGGGTTAGGGTTAGGGTTAGGGTTAGGGTTAGGGTTAGGGTTAGGGTTAGGGTTAGGGTTAGGGTTAGGGTTAGGGTTAGGGTTAGGGTTAGGGTTAGGGTTAGGGTTAGGGTTAGGGTTAGGGTTAGGGTTAGGGTTAGGGTTAGGGTTAGGGTTAGGGTTAGGGTTAGGGTTAGGGTTAGGGTTAGGGTTAGGGTTAGGGTTAGGGTTAGGGTTAGGGTTAGGGTTAGGGTTAGGGTTAGGGTTAGGGTTAGGGTTAGGGTTAGGGTTAGGGTTAGGGTTAGGGTTAGGGTTAGGGTTAGGGTTAGGGTTAGGGTTAGGGTTAGGGTTAGGGTTAGGGTTAGGGTTAGGGTTAGGGTTAGGGTTAGGGTTAGGGTTAGGGTTAGGGTTAGGGTTAGGGTTAGGGTTAGGGTTAGGGTTAGGGTTAGGGTTAGGGTTAGGGTTAGGGTTAGGGTTAGGGTTAGGGTTAGGGTTAGGGTTAGGGTTAGGGTTAGGGTTAGGGTTAGGGTTAGGGTTAGGGTTAGGGTTAGGGTTAGGGTTAGGGTTAGGGTTAGGGTTAGGGTTAGGGTTAGGGTTAGGGTTAGGGTTAGGGTTAGGGTTAGGGTTAGGGTTAGGGTTAGGGTTAGGGTTAGGGTTAGGGTTAGGGTTAGGGTTAGGGTTAGGGTTAGGGTTAGGGTTAGGGTTAGGGTTAGGGTTAGGGTTAGGGTTAGGGTTAGGGTTAGGGTTAGGGTTAGGGTTAGGGTTAGGGTTAGGGTTAGGGTTAGGGTTAGGGTTAGGGTTAGGGTTAGGGTTAGGGTTAGGGTTAGGGTTAGGGTTAGGGTTAGGGTTAGGGTTAGGGTTAGGGTTAGGGTTAGGGTTAGGGTTAGGGTTAGGGTTAGGGTTAGGGTTAGGGTTAGGGTTAGGGTTAGGGTTAGGGTTAGGGTTAGGGTTAGGGTTAGGGTTAGGGTTAGGGTTAGGGTTAGGGTTAGGGTTAGGGTTAGGGTTAGGGTTAGGGTTAGGGTTAGGGTTAGGGTTAGGGTTAGGGTTAGGGTTAGGGTTAGGGTTAGGGTTAGGGTTAGGGTTAGGGTTAGGGTTAGGGTTAGGGTTAGGGTTAGGGTTAGGGTTAGGGTTAGGGTTAGGGTTAGGGTTAGGGTTAGGGTTAGGGTTAGGGTTAGGGTTAGGGTTAGGGTTAGGGTTAGGGTTAGGGTTAGGGTTAGGGTTAGGGTTAGGGTTAGGGTTAGGGTTAGGGTTAGGGTTAGGGTTAGGGTTAGGGTTAGGGTTAGGGTTAGGGTTAGGGTTAGGGTTAGGGTTAGGGTTAGGGTTAGGGTTAGGGTTAGGGTTAGGGTTAGGGTTAGGGTTAGGGTTAGGGTTAGGGTTAGGGTTAGGGTTAGGGTTAGGGTTAGGGTTAGGGTTAGGGTTAGGGTTAGGGTTAGGGTTAGGGTTAGGGTTAGGGTTAGGGTTAGGGTTAGGGTTAGGGTTAGGGTTAGGGTTAGGGTTAGGGTTAGGGTTAGGGTTAGGGTTAGGGTTAGGGTTAGGGTTAGGGTTAGGGTTAGGGTTAGGGTTAGGGTTAGGGTTAGGGTTAGGGTTAGGGTTAGGGTTAGGGTTAGGGTTAGGGTTAGGGTTAGGGTTAGGGTTAGGGTTAGGGTTAGGGTTAGGGTTAGGGTTAGGGTTAGGGTTAGGGTTAGGGTTAGGGGTTAGGGTTAGGGTTAGGGTTAGGGTTAGGGTTAGGGTTAGGGTTAGGGTTAGGGTTAGGGTTAGGGTTAGGGTTAGGGTTAGGGTTAGGGTTAGGGTTAGGGTTAGGGTTAGGGTTAGGGTTAGGGTTAGGGTTAGGGTTAGGGTTAGGGTTAGGGTTAGGGTTAGGGTTAGGGTTAGGGTTAGGGTTAGGGTTAGGGTTAGGGTTAGGGTTAGGGTTAGGGTTAGGGTTAGGGTTAGGGTTAGGGTTAGGGTTAGGGTTAGGGTTAGGGTTAGGGTTAGGGTTAGGGTTAGGGTTAGGGTTAGGGTTAGGGTTAGGGTTAGGGTTAGGGTTAGGGTTAGGGTTAGGGTTAGGGTTAGGGTTAGGGTTAGGGTTAGGGTTAGGGTTAGGGTTAGGGTTAGGGTTAGGGTTAGGGTTAGGGTTAGGGTTAGGGTTAGGGTTAGGGTTAGGGTTAGGGTAGGGTTAGGGTTAGGGTTAGGGTTAGGGTTAGGGTTAGGGTTAGGGTTAGGGTTAGGGTTAGGGTTAGGGTTAGGGTTAGGGTTAGGGTTAGGGTTAGGGTTAGGGTTAGGGTTAGGGTTAGGGTTAGGGTTAGGGTTAGGGTTAGGGTTAGGGTTAGGGTTAGGGTTAGGGTTAGGGTTAGGGTTAGGGTTAGGGTTAGGGTTAGGGTTAGGGTTAGGGTTAGGGTTAGGGTTAGGGTTAGGGTTAGGGTTAGGGTTAGGGTTAGGGTTAGGGTTAGGGTTAGGGTTAGGGTTAGGGTTAGGGTTAGGGTTAGGGTTAGGGTTAGGGTTAGGGTTAGGGTTAGGGTTAGGGTTAGGGTTAGGGTTAGGGTTAGGGTTAGGGTTAGGGTTAGGGTTAGGGTTAGGGTTAGGGTTAGGGTTAGGGTTAGGGTTAGGGTTAGGGTTAGGGTTAGGGTTAGGGTTAGGGTTAGGGTTAGGGTTAGGGTTAGGGTTAGGGTTAGGGTTAGGGTTAGGGTTAGGGTTAGGGTTAGGGTTAGGGTTAGGGTTAGGGTTAGGGTTAGGGTTAGGGTTAGGGTTAGGGTTAGGGTTAGGGTTAGGGTTAGGGTTAGGGTTAGGGTTAGGGTTAGGGTTAGGGTTAGGGTTAGGGTTAGGGTTAGGGTTAGGGTTAGGGTTAGGGTTAGGGTTAGGGTTAGGGTTAGGGTTAGGGTTAGGGTTAGGGTTAGGGTTAGGGTTAGGGTTAGGGTTAGGGTTAGGGTTAGGGTTAGGGTTAGGGTTAGGGTTAGGGTTAGGGTTAGGGTTAGGGTTAGGGTTAGGGTTAGGGTTAGGGTTAGGGTTAGGGTTAGGGTTAGGGTTAGGGTTAGGGTTAGGGTTAGGGTTAGGGTTAGGGTTAGGGTTAGGGTTAGGGTTAGGGTTAGGGTTAGGGTTAGGGTTAGGGTTAGGGTTAGGGTTAGGGTTAGGGTTAGGGTTAGGGTTAGGGTTAGGGTTAGGGTTAGGGTTAGGGTTAGGGTTAGGGTTAGGGTTAGGGTTAGGGTTAGGGTTAGGGTTAGGGTTAGGGTTAGGGTTAGGGTTAGGGTTAGGGTTAGGGTTAGGGTTAGGGTTAGGGTTAGGGTTAGGGTTAGGGTTAGGGTTAGGGTTAGGGTTAGGGTTAGGGTTAGGGTTAGGGTTAGGGTTAGGGTTAGGGTTAGGGTTAGGGTTAGGGTTAGGGTTAGGGTTAGGGTTAGGGTTAGGGTTAGGGTTAGGGTTAGGGTTAGGGTTAGGGTTAGGGTTAGGGTTAGGGTTAGGGTTAGGGTTAGGGTTAGGGTTAGGGTTAGGGTTAGGGTTAGGGTTAGGGTTAGGGTTAGGGTTAGGGTTAGGGTTAGGGTTAGGGTTAGGGTTAGGGTTAGGGTTAGGGTTAGGGTTAGGGTTAGGGTTAGGGTTAGGGTTAGGGTTAGGGTTAGGGTTAGGGTTAGGGTTAGGGTTAGGGTTAGGGTTAGGGTTAGGGTTAGGGTTAGGGTTAGGGTTAGGGTTAGGGTTAGGGTTAGGGTTAGGGTTAGGGTTAGGGTTAGGGTTAGGGTTAGGGTTAGGGTTAGGGTTAGGGTTAGGGTTAGGGTTAGGGTTAGGGTTAGGGTTAGGGTTAGGGTTAGGGTTAGGGTTAGGGTTAGGGTTAGGGTTAGGGTTAGGGTTAGGGTTAGGGTTAGGGTTAGGGTTAGGGTTAGGGTTAGGGTTAGGGTTAGGGTTAGGGTTAGGGTTAGGGTTAGGGTTAGGGTTAGGGTTAGGGTTAGGGTTAGGGTTAGGGTTAGGGTTAGGGTTAGGGTTAGGGTTAGGGTTAGGGTTAGGGTTAGGGTTAGGGTTAGGGTTAGGGTTAGGGTTAGGGTTAGGGTTAGGGTTAGGGTTAGGGTTAGGGTTAGGGTTAGGGTTAGGGTTAGGGTTAGGGTTAGGGTTAGGGTTAGGGTTAGGGTTAGGGTTAGGGTTAGGGTTAGGGTTAGGGTTAGGGTTAGGGTTAGGGTTAGGGTTAGGGTTAGGGTTAGGGTTAGGGTTAGGGTTAGGGTTAGGGTTAGGGTTAGGGTTAGGGTTAGGGTTAGGGTTAGGGTTAGGGTTAGGGTTAGGGTTAGGGTTAGGGTTAGGGTTAGGGTTAGGGTTAGGGTTAGGGTTAGGGTTAGGGTTAGGGTTAGGGTTAGGGTTAGGGTTAGGGTTAGGGTTAGGGTTAGGGTTAGGGTTAGGGTTAGGGTTAGGGTTAGGGTTAGGGTTAGGGTTAGGGTTAGGGTTAGGGTTAGGGTTAGGGTTAGGGTTAGGGTTAGGGTTAGGGTTAGGGTTAGGGTTAGGGTTAGGGTTAGGGTTAGGGTTAGGGTTAGGGTTAGGGTTAGGGTTAGGGTTAGGGTTAGGGTTAGGGTTAGGGTTAGGGTTAGGGTTAGGGTTAGGGTTAGGGTTAGGGTTAGGGTTAGGGTTAGGGTTAGGGTTAGGGTTAGGGTTAGGGTTAGGGTTAGGGTTAGGGTTAGGGTTAGGGTTAGGGTTAGGGTTAGGGTTAGGGTTAGGGTTAGGGTTAGGGTTAGGGTTAGGGTTAGGGTTAGGGTTAGGGTTAGGGTTAGGGTTAGGGTTAGGGTTAGGGTTAGGGTTAGGGTTAGGGTTAGGGTTAGGGTTAGGGTTAGGGTTAGGGTTAGGGTTAGGGTTAGGGTTAGGGTTAGGGTTAGGGTTAGGGTTAGGGTTAGGGTTAGGGTTAGGGTTAGGGTTAGGGTTAGGGTTAGGGTTAGGGTTAGGGTTAGGGTTAGGGTTAGGGTTAGGGTTAGGGTTAGGGTTAGGGTTAGGGTTAGGGTTAGGGTTAGGGTTAGGGTTAGGGTTAGGGTTAGGGTTAGGGTTAGGGTTAGGGTTAGGGTTAGGGTTAGGGTTAGGGTTAGGGTTAGGGTTAGGGTTAGGGTTAGGGTTAGGGTTAGGGTTAGGGTTAGGGTTAGGGTTAGGGTTAGGGTTAGGGTTAGGGTTAGGGTTAGGGTTAGGGTTAGGGTTAGGGTTAGGGTTAGGGTTAGGGTTAGGGTTAGGGTTAGGGTTAGGGTTAGGGTTAGGGTTAGGGTTAGGGTTAGGGTTAGGGTTAGGGTTAGGGTTAGGGTTAGGGTTAGGGTTAGGGTTAGGGTTAGGGTTAGGGTTAGGGTTAGGGTTAGGGTTAGGGTTAGGGTTAGGGTTAGGGTTAGGGTTAGGGTTAGGGTTAGGGTTAGGGTTAGGGTTAGGGTTAGGGTTAGGGTTAGGGTTAGGGTTAGGGTTAGGGTTAGGGTTAGGGTTAGGGTTAGGGTTAGGGTTAGGGTTAGGGTTAGGGTTAGGGTTAGGGTTAGGGTTAGGGTTAGGGTTAGGGTTAGGGTTAGGGTTAGGGTTAGGGTTAGGGTTAGGGTTAGGGTTAGGGTTAGGGTTAGGGTTAGGGTTAGGGTTAGGGTTAGGGTTAGGGTTAGGGTTAGGGTTAGGGTTAGGGTTAGGGTTAGGGTTAGGGTTAGGGTTAGGGTTAGGGTTAGGGTTAGGGTTAGGGTTAGGGTTAGGGTTAGGGTTAGGGTTAGGGTTAGGGTTAGGGTTAGGGTTAGGGTTAGGGTTAGGGTTAGGGTTAGGGTTAGGGTTAGGGTTAGGGTTAGGGTTAGGGTTAGGGTTAGGGTTAGGGTTAGGGTTAGGGTTAGGGTTAGGGTTAGGGTTAGGGTTAGGGTTAGGGTTAGGGTTAGGGTTAGGGTTAGGGTTAGGGTTAGGGTTAGGGTTAGGGTTAGGGTTAGGGTTAGGGTTAGGGTTAGGGTTAGGGTTAGGGTTAGGGTTAGGGTTAGGGTTAGGGTTAGGGTTAGGGTTAGGGTTAGGGTTAGGGTTAGGGTTAGGGTTAGGGTTAGGGTTAGGGTTAGGGTTAGGGTTAGGGTTAGGGTTAGGGTTAGGGTTAGGGTTAGGGTTAGGGTTAGGGTTAGGGTTAGGGTTAGGGTTAGGGTTAGGGTTAGGGTTAGGGTTAGGGTTAGGGTTAGGGTTAGGGTTAGGGTTAGGGTTAGGGTTAGGGTTAGGGTTAGGGTTAGGGTTAGGGTTAGGGTTAGGGTTAGGGTTAGGGTTAGGGTTAGGGTTAGGGTTAGGGTTAGGGTTAGGGTTAGGGTTAGGGTTAGGGTTAGGGTTAGGGTTAGGGTTAGGGTTAGGGTTAGGGTTAGGGTTAGGGTTAGGGTTAGGGTTAGGGTTAGGGTTAGGGTTAGGGTTAGGGTTAGGGTTAGGGTTAGGGTTAGGGTTAGGGTTAGGGTTAGGGTTAGGGTTAGGGTTAGGGTTAGGGTTAGGGTTAGGGTTAGGGTTAGGGTTAGGGTTAGGGTTAGGGTTAGGGTTAGGGTTAGGGTTAGGGTTAGGGTTAGGGTTAGGGTTAGGGTTAGGGTTAGGGTTAGGGTTAGGGTTAGGGTTAGGGTTAGGGTTAGGGTTAGGGTTAGGGTTAGGGTTAGGGTTAGGGTTAGGGTTAGGGTTAGGGTTAGGGTTAGGGTTAGGGTTAGGGTTAGGGTTAGGGTTAGGGTTAGGGTTAGGGTTAGGGTTAGGGTTAGGGTTAGGGTTAGGGTTAGGGTTAGGGTTAGGGTTAGGGTTAGGGTTAGGGTTAGGGTTAGGGTTAGGGTTAGGGTTAGGGTTAGGGTTAGGGTTAGGGTTAGGGTTAGGGTTAGGGTTAGGGTTAGGGTTAGGGTTAGGGTTAGGGTTAGGGTTAGGGTTAGGGTTAGGGTTAGGGTTAGGGTTAGGGTTAGGGTTAGGGTTAGGGTTAGGGTTAGGGTTAGGGTTAGGGTTAGGGTTAGGGTTAGGGTTAGGGTTAGGGTTAGGGTTAGGGTTAGGGTTAGGGTTAGGGTTAGGGTTAGGGTTAGGGTTAGGGTTAGGGTTAGGGTTAGGGTTAGGGTTAGGGTTAGGGTTAGGGTTAGGGTTAGGGTTAGGGTTAGGGTTAGGGTTAGGGTTAGGGTTAGGGTTAGGGTTAGGGTTAGGGTTAGGGTTAGGGTTAGGGTTAGGGTTAGGGTTAGGGTTAGGGTTAGGGTTAGGGTTAGGGTTAGGGTTAGGGTTAGGGTTAGGGTTAGGGTTAGGGTTAGGGTTAGGGTTAGGGTTAGGGTTAGGGTTAGGGTTAGGGTTAGGGTTAGGGTTAGGGTTAGGGTTAGGGTTAGGGTTAGGGTTAGGGTTAGGGTTAGGGTTAGGGTTAGGGTTAGGGTTAGGGTTAGGGTTAGGGTTAGGGTTAGGGTTAGGGTTAGGGTTAGGGTTAGGGTTAGGGTTAGGGTTAGGGTTAGGGTTAGGGTTAGGGTTAGGGTTAGGGTTAGGGTTAGGGTTAGGGTTAGGGTTAGGGTTAGGGTTAGGGTTAGGGTTAGGGTTAGGGTTAGGGTTAGGGTTAGGGTTAGGGTTAGGGTTAGGGTTAGGGTTAGGGTTAGGGTTAGGGTTAGGGTTAGGGTTAGGGTTAGGGTTAGGGTTAGGGTTAGGGTTAGGGTTAGGGTTAGGGTTAGGGTTAGGGTTAGGGTTAGGGTTAGGGTTAGGGTTAGGGTTAGGGTTAGGGTTAGGGTTAGGGTTAGGGTTAGGGTTAGGGTTAGGGTTAGGGTTAGGGTTAGGGTTAGGGTTAGGGTTAGGGTTAGGGTTAGGGTTAGGGTTAGGGTTAGGGTTAGGGTTAGGGTTAGGGTTAGGGTTAGGGTTAGGGTTAGGGTTAGGGTTAGGGTTAGGGTTAGGGTTAGGGTTAGGGTTAGGGTTAGGGTTAGGGTTAGGGTTAGGGTTAGGGTTAGGGTTAGGGTTAGGGTTAGGGTTAGGGTTAGGGTTAGGGTTAGGGTTAGGGTTAGGGTTAGGGTTAGGGTTAGGGTTAGGGTTAGGGTTAGGGTTAGGGTTAGGGTTAGGGTTAGGAGGGTTAGGGTTAGGGTTAGGGTTAGGGTTAGGGTTAGGGTTAGGGTTAGGGTTAGGGTTAGGGTTAGGGTTAGGGTTAGGGTTAGGGTTAGGGTTAGGGTTAGGGTTAGGGTTAGGGTTAGGGTTAGGGTTAGGGTTAGGGTTAGGGTTAGGGTTAGGGTTAGGGTTAGGGTTAGGGTTAGGGTTAGGGTTAGGGTTAGGGTTAGGGTTAGGGTTAGGGTTAGGGTTAGGGTTAGGGTTAGGGTTAGGGTTAGGGTTAGGGTTAGGGTTAGGGTTAGGGTTAGGGTTAGGGTTAGGGTTAGGGTTAGGGTTAGGGTTAGGGTTAGGGTTAGGGTTAGGGTTAGGGTTAGGGTTAGGGTTAGGGTTAGGGTTAGGGTTAGGGTTAGGGTTAGGGTTAGGGTTAGGGTTAGGGTTAGGGTTAGGGTTAGGGTTAGGGTTAGGGTTAGGGTTAGGGTTAGGGTTAGGGTTAGGGTTAGGGTTAGGGTTAGGGTTAGGGTTAGGGTTAGGGTTAGGGTTAGGGTTAGGGTTAGGGTTAGGGTTAGGGTTAGGGTTAGGGTTAGGGTTAGGGTTAGGGTTAGGGTTAGGGTTAGGGTTAGGGTTAGGGTTAGGGTTAGGGTTAGGGTTAGGGTTAGGGTTAGGGTTAGGGTTAGGGTTAGGGTTAGGGTTAGGGTTAGGGTTAGGGTTAGGGTTAGGGTTAGGGTTAGGGTTAGGGTTAGGGTTAGGGTTAGGGTTAGGGTTAGGGTTAGGGTTAGGGTTAGGGTTAGGGTTAGGGTTAGGGTTAGGGTTAGGGTTAGGGTTAGGGTTAGGGTTAGGGTTAGGGTTAGGGTTAGGGTTAGGGTTAGGGTTAGGGTTAGGGTTAGGGTTAGGGTTAGGGTTAGGGTTAGGGTTAGGGTTAGGGTTAGGGTTAGGGTTAGGGTTAGGGTTAGGGTTAGGGTTAGGGTTAGGGTTAGGGTTAGGGTTAGGGTTAGGGTTAGGGTTAGGGTTAGGGTTAGGGTTAGGGTTAGGGTTAGGGTTAGGGTTAGGGTTAGGGTTAGGGTTAGGGTTAGGGTTAGGGTTAGGGTTAGGGTTAGGGTTAGGGTTAGGGTTAGGGTTAGGGTTAGGGTTAGGGTTAGGGTTAGGGTTAGGGTTAGGGTTAGGGTTAGGGTTAGGGTTAGGGTTAGGGTTAGGGTTAGGGTTAGGGTTAGGGTTAGGGTTAGGGTTAGGGTTAGGGTTAGGGTTAGGGTTAGGGTTAGGGTTAGGGTTAGGGTTAGGGTTAGGGTTAGGGTTAGGGTTAGGGTTAGGGTTAGGGTTAGGGTTAGGGTTAGGGTTAGGGTTAGGGTTAGGGTTAGGGTTAGGGTTAGGGTTAGGGTTAGGGTTAGGGTTAGGGTTAGGGTTAGGGTTAGGGTTAGGGTTAGGGTTAGGGTTAGGGTTAGGGTTAGGGTTAGGGTTAGGGTTAGGGTTAGGGTTAGGGTTAGGGTTAGGGTTAGGGTTAGGGTTAGGGTTAGGGTTAGGGTTAGGGTTAGGGTTAGGGTTAGGGTTAGGGTTAGGGTTAGGGTTAGGGTTAGGGTTAGGGTTAGGGTTAGGGTTAGGGTTAGGGTTAGGGTTAGGGTTAGGGTTAGGGTTAGGGTTAGGGTTAGGGTTAGGGTTAGGGTTAGGGTTAGGGTTAGGGTTAGGGTTAGGGTTAGGGTTAGGGTTAGGGTTAGGGTTAGGGTTAGGGTTAGGGTTAGGGTTAGGGTTAGGGTTAGGGTTAGGGTTAGGGTTAGGGTTAGGGTTAGGGTTAGGGTTAGGGTTAGGGTTAGGGTTAGGGTTAGGGTTAGGGTTAGGGTTAGGGTTAGGGTTAGGGTTAGGGTTAGGGTTAGGGTTAGGGTTAGGGTTAGGGTTAGGGTTAGGGTTAGGGTTAGGGTTAGGGTTAGGGTTAGGGTTAGGGTTAGGGTTAGGGTTAGGGTTAGGGTTAGGGTTAGGGTTAGGGTTAGGGTTAGGGTTAGGGTTAGGGTTAGGGTTAGGGTTAGGGTTAGGGTTAGGGTTAGGGTTAGGGTTAGGGTTAGGGTTAGGGTTAGGGTTAGGGTTAGGGTTAGGGTTAGGGTTAGGGTTAGGGTTAGGGTTAGGGTTAGGGTTAGGGTTAGGGTTAGGGTTAGGGTTAGGGTTAGGGTTAGGGTTAGGGTTAGGGTTAGGGTTAGGGTTAGGGTTAGGGTTAGGGTTAGGGTTAGGGTTAGGGTTAGGGTTAGGGTTAGGGTTAGGGTTAGGGTTAGGGTTAGGGTTAGGGTTAGGGTTAGGGTTAGGGTTAGGGTTAGGGTTAGGGTTAGGGTTAGGGTTAGGGTTAGGGTTAGGGTTAGGGTTAGGGTTAGGGTTAGGGTTAGGGTTAGGGTTAGGGTTAGGGTTAGGGTTAGGGTTAGGGTTAGGGTTAGGGTTAGGGTTAGGGTTAGGGTTAGGGTTAGGGTTAGGGTTAGGGTTAGGGTTAGGGTTAGGGTTAGGGTTAGGGTTAGGGTTAGGGTTAGGGTTAGGGTTAGGGTTAGGGTTAGGGTTAGGGTTAGGGTTAGGGTTAGGGTTAGGGTTAGGGTTAGGGTTAGGGTTAGGGTTAGGGTTAGGGTTAGGGTTAGGGTTAGGGTTAGGGTTAGGGTTAGGGTTAGGGTTAGGGTTAGGGTTAGGGTTAGGGTTAGGGTTAGGGTTAGGGTTAGGGTTAGGGTTAGGGTTAGGGTTAGGGTTAGGGTTAGGGTTAGGGTTAGGGTTAGGGTTAGGGTTAGGG
The DNA here is from genome assembly GCA_023634235.1 of Pisaster brevispinus. Taxonomy (NCBI): domain Eukaryota; kingdom Metazoa; phylum Echinodermata; class Asteroidea; order Forcipulatida; family Asteriidae; genus Pisaster; species Pisaster brevispinus. The sequence goes on from JAMKCF010000035.1 coordinate 1,875,599, forward strand.
TTAGGGTTAGGGTTAGGGTTAGGGTTAGGGTTAGGGTTAGGGTTAGGGTTAGGGTTAGGGTTAGGGTTAGGGTTAGGGTTAGGGTTAGGGTTAGGGTTAGGGTTAGGGTTAGGGTTAGGGTTAGGGTTAGGGTTAGGGTTAGGGTTAGGGTTAGGGTTAGGGTTAGGGTTAGGGTTAGGGTTAGGGTTAGGGTTAGGGTTAGGGTTAGGGTTAGGGTTAGGGTTAGGGTTAGGGTTAGGGTTAGGGTTAGGGTTAGGGTTAGGGTTAGGGTTAGGGTTAGGGTTAGGGTTAGGGTTAGGGTTAGGGTTAGGGTTAGGGTTAGGGTTAGGGTTAGGGTTAGGGTTAGGGTTAGGGTTAGGGTTAGGGTTAGGGTTAGGGTTAGGGTTAGGGTTAGGGTTAGGGTTAGGGTTAGGGTTAGGGTTAGGGTTAGGGTTAGGGTTAGGGTTAGGGTTAGGGTTAGGGTTAGGGTTAGGGTTAGGGTTAGGGTTAGGGTTAGGGTTAGGGTTAGGGTTAGGGTTAGGGTTAGGGTTAGGGTTAGGGTTAGGGTTAGGGTTAGGGTTAGGGTTAGGGTTAGGGTTAGGGTTAGGGTTAGGGTTAGGGTTAGGGTTAGGGTTAGGGTTAGGGTTAGGGTTAGGGTTAGGGTTAGGGTTAGGGTTAGGGTTAGGGTTAGGGTTAGGGTTAGGGTTAGGGTTAGGGTTAGGGTTAGGGTTAGGGTTAGGGTTAGGGTTAGGGTTAGGGTTAGGGTTAGGGTTAGGGTTAGGGTTAGGGTTAGGGTTAGGGTTAGGGTTAGGGTTAGGGTTAGGGTTAGGGTTAGGGTTAGGGTTAGGGTTAGGGTTAGGGTTAGGGTTAGGGTTAGGGTTAGGGTTAGGGTTAGGGTTAGGGTTAGGGTTAGGGTTAGGGTTAGGGTTAGGGTTAGGGTTAGGGTTAGGGTTAGGGTTAGGGTTAGGGTTAGGGTTAGGGTTAGGGTTAGGGTTAGGGTTAGGGTTAGGGTTAGGGTTAGGGTTAGGGTTAGGGTTAGGGTTAGGGTT